>CAUYRH010082075.1:0-59098 GCA_963574655.1 Perodicticus potto
CAAACAACAATGACGGCTGCAACCAAAAAATGGCCGGGCGTTGTGGCGGGCGCCTGTAGTCCCAGCTACTTGGGAGGCAGAGGCAGGAGACTCGCTTGAGCCCAGGAATTGGAGGTTGCTATGAGCTGTGATGCCACTGCACTCTATCCAGGGTGACAGCTTGAGGCTCTGTCTCAAAAAAAAAAGATAGGGCCTTGCTTTGCACAGGCTGGTCTGAAATTCCTGAGCTCAAGCAATCATTCCCACCTTGGCCTCCCAGAGTGCTAGGATTATAGGCATGAGCCACCATGCCCAGCCTCCTAAAAAGTTTCAATCAAGCTAAATATGTCAATGGGAAATAAATGTCCCAGGCATGATTACTGATTTGGGGAGGAAAAGTCTTCGATGACTATACAGGTAGGTAATGTTTATTTTTATGATTTAATTTCATTAATAGAAAAGTATTTATAAGAGCTTTCATACATAGACTTCTGTCGTTTATCTTAATAATTCTATTTCCTCCCATAAGGTCTTCCTCCAAAGTGAATTTTCTCACCATAGGGTTTTTCCAAATGCTTTCTTACTGTATTAGCCAGCCATTTATACTAAAAATGATGATGTGGAAGGAAAGGGAAAGATGGGACAATCTGTAGTTCCTTTTCTTGATAGGTCTTCCTTACTCATAAGTAAGAGGAAGATAGAAAACATTAATAGAAAGTACTCATATCAAAAAAGAAAAAAAAAAGTTGAGTTAATTTGGTGCTGGGTTTCCACTGTTGTGGTAAGAACAAAAATGTTTGTATGCACTAGCAAATACAAATTGTGTCATTTCAGTGACCCTGCAAGCATGTTAAATGCCCTTATTCATATTTGCATTTAAAATAAGCATTGTACGATTTAACATACAATTCATAGCATGACTTTAACATTCATGCTAATAATATAAGTTTTTAACTTTTTCTTTACTGAGAATGACATTTTAAATAGCAAATAAACACCATGTCAAATGGAGAGAATGACTTCAGGTGAAAGAAAAAGGCCTCATATTTTGGTTCCTGTAACACAACTATTTTGCCACTTTTTGAACAGGGGCCCCGTATTTTAATTTTGCACTGAGCTCCACAGTGTAAGCAGCCAGCTCTCTGGCTATATGCATTTGAGAGCAAAAATAATTGCCTGTTACTTTTTCACTGACTCATTGTTCTGCTCATTTGGCAAGTACAAGTTCAGCACTCGCTATGAATCAGGAGTGCGCTGGGGGATGGGAAGAGTTACTGAACAGAACCAGCTAAGCCCAGTCTCGACCGCACTGGACCACACAGACTAGCTCCTTTCCTTGAAATACATCTATTCTTTATGTTTCAGTGCTCTCTGACTCCGATGAGACTTTTCTACATCAGTGAAGTTGAGTTTGCTGTTAACTGCAATGAGGAAGCCCACTTATTCATGTGTCTCAGCTTCAATGTGGGAGCAATGACATCGCTCACAGTAAATCCACAGCCACACAGAATATGGCATCCCGGATGAGAATTCCGTCAAAAAAGTGAGGGAGGATTCCAGGTGCCTGGATTGCATCACAATCTTACCTCTGTTTAAATATGTGCTTTATCTGCACCTGTTCTGATGACCCTACCTGAAAATGGAAGTATGCTGCTCTCACACCTATTGAGTTTACAGTTACTTTGTAACCATTAAAGAGCCACCCCACTGCAAAAGCCTTCTCAGCAAGAAGAATCTGTGCACTTACCAGGTGGCAGCATTTGTTGTGTCTCACAAACATATGAGGAGCTGACTTCCAAAGAGAGTGCAGTGTGGTCTACAGACATGGATGTTGGATGTTGGTGAATGGTGGAGGTAGGCAGAGAGACCCTGGCCAGGGCAGGATATCCAGCAGCACCAGGGGGAATTGGTATCTGGGCCCATCTTCTGAAAAACTCAGAGCCTCCCTAGGGAGGGCACAGGCTGATGTGGTCAGGAGGTCCAGTAGCCACCCCTCTGGTCTAAATTGCATTGGTCACAAAGCCCCAATCACATGCACCAACTCTCTTAACATGTTTACCCAAGGCATGTGTGGGCTGGTCATAGTCCTTGAAGATCACTTTCAAGTCCCTGAGGGAGGGCTGCAAATGCAGAGCACTTATTCTTACCCCTAGGAAAATGGAACAGCAGGGAGTTGTGCTCCAACATTAAAGAGAAAGAAGCAACAGATCAAGGATCCAGGCCAGGGTCTCCCATTCATGGCAGTTTCCTCATCAGGGGTCACCCACTAATGGGAGAGTTTCTTCTTTTTTTGAGACAGAGCCTCAAGCTGTCACCCTGGATAGAATACTGTGGCATCACAGCTCACAGCAACTTCCAATTCCTGGGCTCAAGCGAGTCTCCTGCCTCCGCCTTCCCAAGTAGCTGGGACCACAGGCGCCCGCCACAGCGCCTAGCCTTTTTTTTTTTTTTTTTTTTGGTTGCAGCCATCATTGTTGTTTGGCGGGCCCAGGCTGGATTCGAACCCGCCAGCTCAGGTGTATGTGGCTGGCGCCTTAGCCCGTTGAGCCACAGGCACCGAGCCATTGGGAGAGTTTCTAATCCTTAGTTTCCTTATCTAGTAAAGGAGAGTTTGATAAGATTATTTCCTTTATCAGCTTAATCACAAAGACGACTTTTTCTGTGTCTTTTGTCAACTGTCTTCTCCTATCAACTCTTTTTGAAAACATGCTACCTACCACTCAGAGGTCATGGGACCACATGTCTTTTGACCTTGAGTCCCTAGTGCACACTGAGAGTGACTGGCACACAGTAGGTGCGCAAGAAATACCTGCTGGATGACGGCTTCTTTGGAACAATCCCTGTGAGTGGATGTTGCTTTCTATTATTCCTTCCCAGAGAAAAGAGGCAGAATTCTATGGTCACATAAGCAGCTGGGGAAATCATTCTAATAGTTGATAACACAGAATATATTGAAGCAATGCTCAGTCACCATACATTAAGTCTTTTAAATATAGCTTTTAAACAGCTTTTCTTATTAGCCAAATGAAATACAGTAATCCTTTAACTCTCCTGTGTCAGATTATCAGCTATTTCAAGTAAGTGTTAACATTTCTGTCACTGGCAAAAGTGAATTATGTTTTCCTTCCCAAGCTTGCATCAACATGCCCAACAAGCGGGCCGCGCACGCCTCTCTAATGGGACAGTGTGAGGTGCCACTGCTTGGTGATTATGAAGCAGCCTGACATCGGGGGGTATGGGGGGTAGGGAGGGGATGTCAGCCCCACCCCTGCAGCCCCAGCAGGGCCAGGCAACCTTTGTAGGGCAAGTGAATGAATGAATTGGGATGTCATCACGTGTGAATAGCAAGACACCTATGACCGCTCTGGCTTTGTTCTATAAATAGCTTGCACAGAAAATTCTAGATGCTGTTATCCCTTGTATATTTCTGTGTCAGGGTTGACGACAATATGGAGGATATCAGTCACTCTAAAATTTAAACCCCTTTCATTGTCCAAAGCTCTGTTTTCTAATAAGGAAATAATATTTTCTGAACAGCTACATCAGTACACTAAGCACTTTCATATGCAAATTCCCATTGAATCCTAAGAAGGACCCTATGAAAATTTGCCCTATCTTCCTTTTACAAGTGAGGAGACAGAAGCTCAGAGAGGTTAAGTCACTTTCCTAAACCTACAGCCGCACCATATCCAAAGCAAGTCATTTGCCTTCCTTGTTAAAGGAATCAGGGGATGGAATTGTGAAGGGACATGTTAGCGGCAAGGCAGGGGCCCAGGAAGGCCAAGTCGGGAGGGAGCCCCAGACTCAGTGATGGGAGGCCTCCAGCCAGTCCTTACCCACACCTCCAGTAGTCAATGAAATCAGCTCTTTTTAAAGCTGAAATAATCAAGCCTAAAGCCAAAGACCCACTAACTTTGTTTCTTTTTCTCTCCTTCTTTCTCTTTCTTCCTTTAGTCCTCCTCCGCCCCCTTTAACATATACTCATGCTCCAGGTACTGTTCCTGCTTCCCAGGACTTGGGCTCCCAAAGTGATGCTGAAATAGAACCTTTTCTACCTTTCCTACTCTATTCTCAGATAAAACAACAGAACTTCACCCCAGCCCCAGGGATCCTTCTTCCCCCACAGCAGGGCTGTGTATCCTTCTCCACGAGATTGCCATGGCATGGGTGGAGACGGGCGACGGCGAGGAGACCAGATACTGATATGAACGGGGGGGGTCCCTGAGGGCTCCCTTCGCACCCACTTGCTTCCCAGGGAGTCTGGCACACCTTGGTGACAACAGGAGGAAAAAGGAGGCTGAGGTGGTTGATGCCTAAAAGCCACCGCAAGTCATGGGCCTTCAGAAGAAGCACGAACAGGGCCACACGTGAGAAGCCACGTGCGTCCACAAATCCTGGGCACTCTTCTTATGGTACCAGAAATTTCTGAGCTTTTTGGCTCAGTAAGTTTCTTTTATTTAAATAATTCAAGGCTGTCCCTCCGGTAATTTTAGCCCTCATTTACTTCATAAACCAAATTCTTTTCCACACCCTCCCCTAAATTGGACCTAAACCTTTCATAAGTTGGACATTAAAAGATATATGTTCCTCCACCCTTAAATTCTGTTTACTACATTTACAAAAGGCATTTCTCCTTATTATTTCGTCGACATGAGGAGATTCACCACCACCACCAGTCCAGGTCCTGGGGCAGCAGCATTCCGGACACCAGCTCTGCCCTCGGTCACCTCACTCTTGGGGTCCCGGTGGTGCAAAGACGCAGCCGTCTCCTCCTCTTGCTTCGCCTGTACCCACTGCCTCCCATAAATTCACTGACTCAGCAAATCATGTTCCTATGAACAAAATGAATATATTTTCCTCTCTCAAGGGAAGTCACTTACTTTTGGTCAATCTTAAGGAACACTACTAATCTTAACACTATTAGTATTACTGATAAAATTACTATCGTTTATGGTATATTTACTATGGGCCAGTCATTGTACTGAGTGCTTTATGTGCGTTATCTAAGTTACTTCTACCATAATCCTATATGGGAGGTATTGTTTTTATTATTTTCTTTCCACCAATGAAGCTCAATCCGGCTGACTAACTTATACAAAGTTATGCACGTGATAATTATTTATGCCTGTCTATAAACCTGGGTCCTTGCAGCTCAAAGACTGTGCTGTCCCCAACCCCAACCCTTCCTCCGAGCTTACCCTCTACTTGTTCCCCCAGAGCACCCGGGCGGAAGTCAAAACCCCTGGGTGGGTCCTGAGTGGCAAGTATTAGTCATTCAGCCTGATTCTTAGAGAAGCTGACATCTTCCAGATTCTAAAGTCTTTGTGCTTTTGTGGTCTGCCTCCTAGGAAGGGGAAAAGTCAATTTTCAGAACTTTTGCACCAGTTAAATAAAGCCACCATTGTGTTGTTTGGGAATTAAAAACAACACCAACAATTCCATAATAGTTGGAAAAACTCCAGCTGGATTGAAGGTGTGTCTCATCCTAGAAAGAAGGGATCCGGGTGGAAAGAACCGGCGTTGGGAGGTTTGTGTCTATTTCCCAGCTCCACCACCGAGCGGTTTTGTGGTCTTGACCTTTCTGACCTCTATTTCCTCATCTTTAGAAACGGGGGACTATTATCCCTCTCCCAGAATCCTCATGAGGACCAAAGAATACGAGGCTTGGAGTGGCACCGGGCACAGGGCCTGGCATGAGGGTGGTGTCTGAGCCGTAGTTTATCCGAATTCCCCGAGATACCCGTGCAAGAGCAAGTTAAACCTGAAATCAGACCCTAATCTCTTTACACGTGTTTCCTTAAGCCTCCTAAGTTAATAAAACTTTACCCTGATCAGCACTTTTTCACCCCTGTGTGTATTACATGCATATCGAGGTGTGTGGTGAAAGAATCATCTTTTCCACCCTTATCCTTTGGGTCTTCTCCTTGCATTAACCTCCATTTGAAAAGACTGAAAGCTAAATGTGAATAAAAAATACAAAGTTTGCCCAACTAGAACTTGGGTCAGTGCTTGGGAACCAAAATCTTGCTTTATTGCTCCATACATAACATTCCTGGGCTTTTCAGAGCCGCTCTCCAGCCCTTGCTATATCACAGAGATGCCTGTGATCCTCTGACCTTTTGATCAATTGCTCACCTATCATCTAACATCTTCTGCTAAGTGAAGAGCGGGGTATCCCTAAGAGTAGGCATTAATTATTAATATAGATTAATAATACATTGCATTACCCTTTCACTGGACCGCAAGCTTTAGGATATAGTCAAGTTTTATAAAGTATTGTCCATTTAAATAGGCATGGCATTTTTCAATAAGTCACTGCAAACCAGAACTGTCTACCTCATGTACCCTCTGATCAATTATTGCCCAGGGAAGAGAAATGCCTATAGTACAGATTTAATTATCTTTGTTCACTCCGATTCTATTTTGACTTTTTCTCTGGAAACAGCACCCATATTTTCCTGGAAGTTCTACCTGGGCTCAGCCCATGGGGATCAATTAAGCAAGCTACCTCTTCCTCTGTCCCCAAACCTGGGCAGGCGACCCAGAATTGGTAGCTTGCAGTGTTCCTTTGGAACATGACCCAGTCAGAACTCATCAGGACTCATCCCAAGCCTTTTCTCCCTGGCTTCCTCATCTGAGAACGTGTGTGTATGAGTGCGTGTGAGAGAGTGTGAATGTGTTAAGGGCTTTGGGAAGGAAGGAACAGTTATGTGGGCCCATGTTAGCAGGGTTGAAAGGGAGGCAAAGAAGGGATATGAGCCTTACTTTAAAATCTGAAGAATTACTTCTAGAAAGATCCTTGCTCCCATTTATAAAACACTTTGATTTGTGCTAGGCAGCTGTGCTAAGCACCTTATATGAACCATTTCTTTTAATTCTCACAACTACATGAGGTGGATTATACTATTATTATCCACATTTTACACAAGAAGCAGCTTGCCCAAAGCCACAAGCTGGGAAATGAGAGAAAGGATTTGAACCGAGGTCCATCCTTCCCCAGCTCTTACTACAGATAAACTGGTTACGTACCAGTCTAACTAACGATTTACAAATTCCTAAATTCCTCAAATTACCCGTGATACAGATCTGTTATGTGGGCGAGAAGGAGAAAAAATATTTGTCATTGTATTCACCTGGTAATTAAAATATTTTGATCATTGTACTTGTACAATGGGTGTTTTTTGTTTTTTTGTTTTTCTGTTTTGGGGGGATAGAGTCTCACTCTGTCACCCTGGGTAAAGTGCAGTGGCATCATCGTAGCTCACAGCCACCTCAAACTCTTTGGCTGAAGTTATGGTCTCGCTTCAGCCTCCTGTGTAGCTCTGTGATTATTTATAGACATGCACCACTATGCCCAGCTGATTTTTCTATTTTTAGTTGAGTGGAGGTCTAGCTCTTGCTTAGGCTGGTCTCGAACTCCTGAGCTCAAGCAATCCACCCACCTCAGCCTCCCAAAGTGGTAGGATTACAGATGTGAGCCATGTACAATGGGTGTTTTGAAAAGACAAATATGCAGATTAAAGCCTGTATTCTTTTCCCTAGCTAAACTGGCTTCATCCCTACATGGAATTTAGATAATGGTGCTCTCCTAATGGTCACAGGAAACCAAGTGTTAAGGTTTGTACTTCCCTCCATTGATAAAAAAAACTTTTGGAATTGGAAAGGTAATTAGAGATTATCTTGAGATGTTGACTTTGAATTTAGAAACAGAACTGAAAAAAAAAAAGGTACTGGATAATTTCTGATGACACAAACAAACCTATGAAATATACATTTCTCTTCTCCTCATCTTGCATCAACTCATTCGGTATTTCAGTTTGTGTAATAGTTAAAACCCCTGGCAGAGCAGAGACAGTAATTGCAAACAGCTGTAAAGTATTACTCATCTTGCTGATCAAAATGACTTCCCGCTAAATAAACCATGAAAAAAGCTTTTCCACCCACAGAGAAGTGAAGTGTAAATGATATATAGACTTCACCATGAAGAGATCAACAGATTGCATTTTCCTATAACTATGGTTTTATACAGCTCCAGCCACTTTCAAAAATGGCTTAGAAACTCAGCTATGTTCAGGAAAAAGAACTTGAGTAATAGCATTAACTTGGCAGTGGGGATCCTGGAATGTATTTACATTTACAAAGCTTTAGGGCATCTGTCTTGCTTCTTCTCCTAGACTTTCCAACTTGATGAAAATGACTTGCAGTGTGGCTTTGTCAATGCCTGTTTTGGACATCCTTCCATTTACCTTACCCTTCTGAGATGTTCCCGTCTAAGGAACATTAGGTAGTGAGTCATGGCTTGATCTTCTGTCACGGGTGTCAGGTTTAAGGGCACTTGGTGAGGGTAGTGCCACGATGTTGGTGCTACTGTAATGAACATCTAGCTAAGAACAATCTGTGCTGGAGCCTCAGAGCTGACCACTGATGTCACTCCAGCTACCTCCCCACCCAACACTGCCCGGTCTTTGTGATTCTCCTAAACTAGGAAATTCACTGGGCTCTATACATGTAATTAAAGAAGTTAAAAATCTCTGTTATTCTTTTTTTATTTCTGATTAATGTGAGGGTACAAACAACTAGATTATAATGTTTGCGTTTGTTAGGTAGAGTCCCTCTTGTAGTTGTGTCCTGTACCCAAGAGGTGTGCCATATACCTTTATACTATGCCCATTAAGTGGGAGAACACCTTCTGCCCTCTCCCTCCTTTCTCCCTCCATCTTTTTCTCCCTCCTTCCCCCTCCTCCCAATGTGAAATGAACTGAATTTTTCTCTTATGTGGGCAGGTATTAGATTATCTGCTGAAACACATTCTTCTTAGTAAAGTATCACAAGAATAGAAAAGCAAATATCCAATGTACTCGATACTAAAGCAGTCTCTTTCACAGTCCAACATAAAGCTTTATCTCCCATCTATCTTTTTCCTGAAATCAACACTCATATAAATTGCTACTACACTGTTTTTCTTTTCTTTTTCTTTCTTTTTTTCTTTTTTTTGTTGCAGTTTTTGGCCGGGACTGGGTTTGAAACTGCCACCTCTGGCATATGGGGCCGGCACCGTACTCTT
The DNA here is from genome assembly GCA_963574655.1 of Perodicticus potto. Taxonomy (NCBI): domain Eukaryota; kingdom Metazoa; phylum Chordata; class Mammalia; order Primates; family Lorisidae; genus Perodicticus; species Perodicticus potto. Next base: position 9,044 of record CAUYRH010082075.1, read on the forward strand.
TTGAGCCACAGGCACTGCCCTACTACCCTGTTTTTCCAGCCTTACTCTTTTTTTTCCTTTTTTTTTTTTTGAAGTATTTTCTGAAAGACACCAGATTGTTTTACTTCATTTTATTTTTTATTTTTTGCAGTTTTTGGCGGGGGCCAGGTTTGAACCCGCCACCTCTGGTATATGGGGCCGGCGCCCTATTCCTTGAGCCACCAGCGCCACTCCTTTTTTTCTTTTATTTTTAGTTGACACATAATAATTGTACATATTTATGGGGTATAGGTGATATTTTGATACATGCATGAAATAGGCAATGATCAGATCAGGATAATTAACATGTCCATCACCTGAAACATGGGTGTTTCTTGGTGTTGCGAAGAGCCAAAATCCTCATTTAGTTTTTTTGAAAAAACATAATAGATAAAATATTTTTGAAAATATATAATAAATTATTGTCAACTATATTCACCCTACAGTATTACGGATCACTCATTCCTCTAACTGTAATTTTGAACCTGTTAGTCAACCTCTTCCCATCCTCCCAGCCGGTAATACCCACAATTCCACTCCCTTCTTCTGTAAGCTGAACTTTAGCTCCCACATGTGAGTAAGATCATGGAGTATTTGTCCTTCTGTGTGAGTTGTATTCTCTAAAGAGAGTAAGAGTTTATACTAAGATTAACCAACCCTTGAGGCAGACTCAAGGTATACAGAAAGTGCCCCCAAAAAGGTATACACATTTTAAGAAAGGAAAAACTGTATTAAAGTTGTAATACTCAAGTCACATTTGACTTTTGCAATCAAGAAGAGCTCAGTGTGACTTGTATACATCTTTTGTTATCAGAATATATTAACCATTACAATTTTAATGCAGTTTTTTCCTTTCTTAAAATGTGTATGCATTTTTGGAACCCTCTGTATATTACGGAATTACTAAACTTCTGGAAACTGCATATTTAACATGGAAAATATTTAATGCCACATGTGTGAGACTTTTGCCAGCTGGAATCTGAACATCAAAAATTCTGAAGGGCTTACTCTACCTTCTCAGCACAAAAATGTTTTTAATAAATGCACATATTTACATGCAAAATTATAGAAAATGGATTCCAATATGTACTGAAAATTGATTTTAGCAATTTGCCCTGGGAATATAGAGTAGTCCAGGACTGGATAGGACATTAGCTAAGTGATAGTGCTTTACTTCTTAAAAAGTAATTACCGAAACCAGTACAATAGGATGTTAATTGTAGGAGTTGGGAATATTGGTGTTTATTACATTCTTCTTTGCATGTTTCAATATCTTTTTCTTAAAAGAAAAGCAGTAAAGGGAAACATTACAATACAAATGAAGGAATTGGCAGCTAAAAACAAAAAATCCTAATTCTGGCCAGGCACAGTGGCTCACACTTGTAATCTAGCCCTTTAGGAGACCAAGGTGGGAGAATCACTTGAAGTCAAGAGTTCGAGACCAGTCTGAGCAAGAGACGCTGTCTCTACAAAAAAGTAGAAAAATTAGCTGGTGTGGTGGAGCATGCCTGTAGTCCCACTTGGAAGGCTGAAGCAGGAGGGTGATGGCTTAAGGCCAGGAGTTTGAGGGTGCTGTGAGCTATAATGATACCAATGCATTCTACCTGGGTGACCCTGTCTCAATAGAAGAAAAAGGAAACCTAATTCTGAGCATCTACATTGTCTATCAGCCAGAGCAATCAATGAAAGAAATGCAGTGGTTTAAAGAGTTCCCAAAGCCTACCATTTTACCAGGAGGAAAAACATTGCCACAGGGCTCCATTGGGAAAGAATTCATCATGAGAATCTTAACAGAGAAGTCCTTGCATGGCCCACTACAGTACAAGGTCTTTGACAGCGATGCCACCCAAAGTGCAAAGATCCTGGTCCTGTCGGCGTCTCAGATCAGGTCTCAGTAAGTAACCCCGACGTACTGTGAAATTACCTCTGTACAGATGAGTCAATTGAAGGGGTTAGCGTGATGCAACGCAACTAGATGGCTTTCTTCGGATCTGGCTTAACATAAAGCTTGGAAAATCTGGAGGAGTGAATGTTTAATAGATCCTCAGTTCTCAATTACTCTTCTTCACATGACAGACAACATGACGTGTGGGACGCCCTGCCAAGGGCACACTCGTGTTGTGCCCAGTTCCCACACTAGCACATCACTAGCTTACTGAGAATGGTGTCCTCGGAGGGTCAATCTGAGCCCCAGGCATAGTTGGGCAAATATGAGTATGAACCCAATTATTCACCAGCATCACTGATTTGATGATTAGTAATAATCCATGCTTTTCCTTTATCAAGACATAATGTTATTTTGACACTGGGATTGAAATATTGGTCAGAGGCTAAAGCTCTCCATTATCTGCTATTGTTGCCAAGCTTTTTATTTTTATTTATTTATTCTTTTTGTAGAGACAGAGTCTCACTTTATCGCCCTCGGTAGAGTGCCGTGGCGTCACACAGCTCACAGCAATCTCCAACTCCTGGGCTTAGGAGATTCTCTTGCCTCAGCCTCCCGAGTAGCTGGGACTACAGGTGCCTGCCACAAATCCCAGCTATGTTTTTGTTTTGCAGTTTGGCGAGGCCGGGTTTGAACCTGCCATCTTCGGTATATGAGGCCGGCGCTCTACTTGCTGAGCCACAGGTGCCGCCCTGTTGCCAAGCTTTTGAGAGGTATTTTATGTAGGGCAAGAGCTCCATTCCTGTCCCTATGGCCAAAGCAAAAATGAAACAAAGGTGACTGAAAAAATGTACCACAGTCACCATACCCACCATAAGGTAGACCTTGTTTCTGTGGTTAGGAGGTGTTGTAAAATCGGGGTGCGGTAGAAAGAGCACGCAGCTAGAAGGGTGGAGAGGTGTCTCTGGCTGCAGCTCTGCCTCTGACTTCCTGAGTGACGTCAAGCTGGTCACCCAATGACTGCCCTCTCTGTCCTTCTTTGGAAACTGCAAGGCAGTTGAACCAGACAATGACCTCTAAATTTTCTCTGAGCTCTCATACTCAAGGTTGCTAATGGTGTTTGTTGGCAAGATGAACTACATAATTTGTAGGACCTAGTGGAAAATGAAAATGCGGGGCTCCTTGTTCAAACATGAAGAACATTAAAATGGCCACAGCAGAGCATTAACCCAAGACCAGAACCCTTCTGAGCACAGGGCTCTCTGCAGCTGCACAGGTCACAGGCCTGGAAGCCAGCCCAGGTGGCTGGGCGGAAGCTGCTCTGCCACTCAGGCGCTCGGCAGTGGGAGCTTCCCCACTGCAAGTAGGGAGGGAGCACATGTGGGGTCCATCGCAGCTGGAGGACAACAGGGAGAGGACGTAACGAGGGCCCAGGCACAGCGCGTGTCACGAGGAAGAGAGGAGAGTCATCGAGGGCCACAACGCAAAAGTGCTACTCCACCAGGTCTCCTCTCCAGAGCTCAGTCATGATGAGGACTGCTCTGATTTCAGAGCCTTCAGAGAAGATGGTAGCTCTGCTTTGAAACCTGGGCAGAGTCTGGGTAGCAGGTGACCTGCCACCTTGTTCTTCCGTCTCTTTCTCTTAGAAGGAATAGTTGCATTGGCAAGCCCAGCAGATAACCCTGCTACAGGTGGTCACAAAGCAGACAGGTGACTACTACCCATTTCCTGCTGAGATGGCAGCCACGTGGGGGTGGCAGTGGTGGCCTGGGCCTTGCGCATGTGAGAATAGGTTGCATTGGCCGTGGCACCAAAATACCACACTTTTGCCTGACCTAGTGCGTCGTCTCACAAGTGAGAATAGGTTGCATTGTCCATGGCACCAAAACACCACACTTCTGCCTGACCTAGTGCGTCATCTCAGGTCTCAGCACTCCTGGTGGATGGTCTTAATTCTATGCACAAATGTCAACGAAGATCATTGACCAGCCATTCAGCAGAGCATGGTGGGTGGAAGGGAGAGAAGACACCTCCATTAGGGGCCCACCGGGCCTCCACCCAAGTGCTTCGTATCAGAGAGATCAGCCTGGGTAATTTTCTGGTGTGTGGCAGGATGTTGTCAGCAGACCAGTCAAACCTACGTTCAGTATTGCCCGTAATGAGGTCTTTGGTGTCAGGTGACGTTAGAGAACGAATGGTGAAGAAACACCTCTGGTGAACCACTCTCTGATAGCCTGGAAACGAAGCTTTCAAATCGCTTTCATTACTGGGCTTAGAGAATCTGGGGAGGCTTAGTGAAAAAGAGCACAGGGCTGAAGGTCAGAGGACTTGAGATCCAGCCCGCAATCCCCATTTCTGGCTTGAATGACGAAAGATAAGTCATTTGTCCTGCTGTGTTTCTGTTTTCCCATTGAAAAATGGCAAAACAGAGGGAACATTGTGGCCATAAAATAAAGTAAAGGATAAACCATACATTTAAAAATATAATCACTCTGCAACTAGCGGGTATAACCTGAGTTTCCTAAGACCTCAGAAGCATCACACATTCAATAAAATAAGTCATGATGATAACAATAATCTTTCCAGGTAGCCCCCAAGGCAGAAACTGCTGTAATCTCAACCCCCAAATCCCTCTAAGGTTATCCATAGAACCTAGAAAGGACACACACTCAAATTAGCAAAGTCATATCCAAATGTGAAGAAGAAAAAATGAAAAAGAGGTTTAAGAGATTTACCCCACCAATCTCTTAGTAATTTTCGTGCTCATTATCAGTAAGCTGTGTTTTTCTTGCAAAGGAGCTACTTGGGCGTGCAGTGACTTGAGATAATTAAGAATGCATTTACATTTTATGGAGTTACAAATGCCCTCAGCATTCCAGGATCTTGCATAAGATTTGCTCATGGCCCTTATCCCCCAATCAGTGAATGTTAAAATATTTAACCTGTCGTCAGGCAGTAACTTCTCGAGACACTAGGACTTGATTCAGTGAGGCTAAGAAGTCAGAAGGAAGTTTGTCAACAGAGAAAAACCACAGCTGCCCTCCAAATCCTGACTTCGAGAGTGCTTTCTTCCTTTTAAATTGCTTGAAGAATTTCATTAACATTTCCCAGTTAACATAGGAATAGGAAGGACCACAGAGTAACTAGGGAAGGATGGCTTTTAACACCTTCTCCAAATAGACACACAAAAAGGGACACCACAAATCACTGGCCCTTTGAAAAGTGAGGTTTCCAAGAAGGTAGGGAATTGGGACAAATGATCTTTGAGGTCTCTTTCTGCTCTAAGATATATGTAGTATACAAAGATTAGGATTTGTGATTGCCCCCTGTCCCAGTCCTCTGAGTCACCTGGAGAACAAAGAGCCCGACTCCATTTGGTACCATGGAATTGTGCCTGGACGTCCCCTGGAAAGAGAAGATCTCCGCCACAAGTCGCTTCTGAAAGATGTTTTCCCATGGCAGCCGATGGAAACCTGCCCCGTCCTCATTTGCAAATCTCACTGATCATCCTGCAAACTGACCTGTGAGCTGGGGAGTGCAACGGGCTGGGCTGTAAGCAGGCCGCTGCACTGCAGCCTTGCCGCCCTCTTATTTGAGCAGGTGCACATAAATAATTGAGCAAAATAAACTGCGGCCCAACACAGTCCACACAGCGCCGGGCAGTCAAAACCAGCTGGGACCAGGTCTATGAAGAAGGGAGTATTAAAAACAGTCGGAGCTGACTGTAGTTCTAATTTTCAAAGTCGGAAGAGACCCATCCCCTAGGAGACTGGACCCTGCTTAGAAAGACATTTGGACTAGGCAATAAGATAATATGAAAATACCAAAAAAATAAAAATAAGGAAGAGAAATAGATACGTAACTTTATCACGGGACTCCTGTGGCATCTCACCACACCACGCTCATGAACCCAAAAGAAAGCAAAAGCTCCAGCTAGTGTTATAAATCCTGGTCAGCTGAATGATTTCACATGTTGCCGCCTGACTTAAGTTATTCATCGTAGAGGCTAGCAGCTCCCTGATGCATCCTTCCATGTCACTGGACAGGGTAAAAATAATAAATTGGCCATTGTGAGCCACTCCGAGTTTCGTGGGGTTGAGCAGAGCGTATTTTATATTCTTCTCCGGGAACTGCCTCTTGTTGGTAGTAAATGGTTGCCGGCGCTGCTGTTTCTCAATAGACAAGTCCTAGAAATAAAGATAATTCAATTTTCATTCACTCTTAGCTCTCCTGCTACCCATGTTCTTCCTTGACACTGGCAAGGCTGTACCTGTCTACCCAGCTGCAGTAGCACTTGTATGGTTTGTCCCTTGCCAGAAAATGCCATGAGGCGCTCTGAGAAACCCGCCACCCGGTGGAGACCACTCGAGTGAGTACAAATTGTCCCGTGGTCTTTTTAGCTGGTTTTCCTCCTTAGCTCACGTCTCTCTAAAAGCAAAGATATGAAGGTTGTTGATTTAGCAGCAGCTCCTAAAAGACAATCTAATTCGACTTACATCTTTAAAGGTTTCTATTAAAAGAAAAAATATAATAACAACGGTAGCACCCTTTATTAGACTAAAATTAAATTGCCACTCTTCCATTGTTGGAGTGGCGAGTGTAATTTCTATCACTTCTTTGGAAAGTAATAGGGTAAGTTATTAAAGACCACCCAAACGTTTGGACTTTTTTGGAACCAATAACCTCACTTATGAAAAATTCATTCTAAGAACACTATTCAACAGGAAAAAAACAAGTAGTGCTTATGTGTATGTTTTTTGCTATGAAAACAATATAGAACATACTAAATGAATTTGGATACGAATGGCTGTGTAGAAACACAGAACAACATTCTCCTATAATGTTAAAGATTAAAAGCTCAGACAGTAAAATATATTCTCTGATTGCAACTAAGAAAGAAAACATACATCTATATAAAGACAAAGAGGATAAATGTGCAAAAACAGGTGTTAGGGTAATGGTTTACGGTGTACTTTTCCTGCATTCAAATTTACCTTGAATATTATTTTTTATATGTCCACCACTACAAAAAATTTTTTTTTAATTTTTTGAGACAGAGTCTCATTGTGTGTCCCAGGCTAGAGTGCCCATGGCCTCAACCTCGCTCACAGCAACCTCAAACTCCTGGCTTCCAGTAATCCTCCTGCCTCAGCCTCCCAAATAGCTTGGACTATAGTCACCCACCACAACATCGGCCTATTTTTTTATTTTTAGTAGAGATGGGGTCTTGCTCTTGCTCAGACTGGTCTCATACTCCTGAGCTAAAGAGATTCCCCCCACCGATCCCCTCCTCACTTCAGCCTCCCAAAGGTTTACAGACGTGAGCCACCGGCTACTACACCTGGCCAAAAAAATATTGAAAAGGTATCCAATCTCTTAAAGGTACCCTACCAGTGTTTGGCATTTCCCCTGACACTGGGTCTGGATGATTCAATCCGCTCTAGTTTTCTTAACAAGATGAAAAAGAAGGTTATCCTTTTCATTGTTTTTGTAATGGCCGGGCAGTGGGCTTTAATCACACAGCTGGCTTGTTTGTTTCAGATGCTGCCCTTCAGTCATTTTCAAGAGCCTTTGCATGATTTACGAAAGCTGAGTGGTATGCTCTCATATCTCTGTGGCCCTTCTTCTGCACCGTCACAGGGTTCTTACTTGAGTTTTTTGGAGCCATTATCCTCCATTTGCAAAGGTAGAATGCAGACGCAGGAGCTGGGACTGTGGAAACCACCAGCTGAGAATCCAAAGCACAACACACTACAAACCACTCAAATAAGACGCCCCCCAGCAAACACTGTCTATATTGGACAAAACAAAAGGTAAACGACAGTCTCAAAAACAGCATATATTGCCTGGGACAGTGACACCGGTATTTGGAAAGATGAATAAATGCAATTAAGAAACCCGGCAAAGTAAGCATGTCATGCAGCCTACAAAAGGCCAGCCACATTGTGTTTATTTTAATATTGTTTAACAGTAACACCTAATAAAGAGAGCATCATGATTGTGTGAACGAAATTTTCAGTCATAATGAATGCTACAAACTTAACCTTCCAAGTTTAAATAGGCTACAACGTCTTGGGAAAAATGCAAGAAAAATTATTTGATAAAGGTGACGGTTTTTCACACCTGAAAATAATGTTTTTCTTCCAGCCTATCTTGATCAACAGCCGGCAGCCACACATTGCAGATATAATCTCAAGACCTTGTGGCATGTACTTGTCACTACATGCATAACTTACTATGGACAGAGGATCACGGAGACTTTGAACATAATTTCCCACACGACAGGAGATTAAATAGACCACACTGGAAGAAGGCAAGAAGAAGCTAGGTCTCTGGAGTACCAAAAAGTAAACTTCAGCCAGTTCTAGAAGCAGCAGGAAAATATACTTTCAGATGGGCTACTTACTCAATAGTTCCTGCTTTTAAGGACTCTAGGGAAAGTATGAGTTACCAGGTCAGAGCGTAACAGGAACAGGGCCAGCCTGGGAAGATTTGCAATGGAAGGAAATTTATGTCTTTCTCTCCCCTCTTCCTTTGTGATGCTGCCTTTCTTGGGGTGTTCCCTGCCTCAGAAGACCTTGCTTATGGCCCCATCATAACCCACTTTGGGGACTGCATTCCTATAACAATTTGTTACCCCAGAGCCTTCTCTCTCAGCGTGTGTATATAAATATTAAGCTTTCTCTCCACACTGTGTTGACTAATGCAAGAATATCAGATATTGATGAACATGAAGACACCAGGGCATAGCAGCACTTTCCCAGTGTTCCTGAAGCCATTTCACTCGGCGATCTACAGCCTGGCCTTACCGCGGCTGCTTGTCTTACTGGTGACAACAGAATAACGGGAATACCCACCTCGCAGGATTGTTTTGAAGATTAGATAAGTTTATTTGTGGAACCTAGAGCGTAGGAACATAGAGCAGGGCCTGGCACATATGAAGCACTCAATATGTTAATTATTATTATCATCACATTATTTGATATAAATAACTTTCTGAAACAAAGTCACACAAGAGCATGATCAGTTAAAAAAAAAAAGCAACATGAATGAAGAGAACTCTTGGGGCTGGCTTACCATGAAGAGTGAGAAAGAACACAGGTTTTGGAGGTCAACCGCTCGTGCTCAAAACCTAGTGTCACCATATGGCCACTGTGGGACACTGGGTCTCAGAGTTCTGACCAGAAAAATGGAGAAACAATGTGTGTCATGCAGAGTTGCCGTGAGGATCGAGCCAGCTAAGAAATGTCAAATCCTGGACAGTGCCTGACAGAGAAGAAATACCTAATAAACAGCAGCGGGAAGAAAAATGCTTTCTTCAAACAGAATCTTATCTTCAAAAATTGGTTAAGAAGGAATGGGTGTTGAGGAGTGTTGCTGTTGGAACTGCAGACTACAGATAATCCCAAAGATCTGATTTAACTGAGAAATTAGAGTCAGCCAGTCTCTGGACTGGAGAATGTGTCATAGAAGTGCAGGTCCAAAGGACCGCCCAACACCCCATTCCTGAATTAGACAGACCTTCCCTTCAGTCTGTGGCTGAGCTGGACTGCAGGCCTCCTCTAAAGGGAGACGTGAACTTGGACATCGAGAAGAGAGTTTACTCTGAAGGAGAGAGACAAATATTCAACAAAGGCTGAGTATTACCAGCTCGACTACTTCTTCCAAACACATTCTTCAGGTAAGTCATTTCTCTTCCTAGCGGGGTACTGAATGAGTTTATGGTGAGAGACTAGAAGTATTTCTCCCTTATTTTTCCCTCATGAAAGAGAAAGGAGAATGTCATCTCTCGGTGAGAAACTGCAAAGTACAGAAGTTCCCCTAATACTTGGCCTTGACCTTTTATATATATATACACACACACACATATATAATTATATATATTATCACACATATTATGTATTATATATACATATATAGTCTGACAATTAAATTCGTGAACTCATCCTAGAAAAGGTGCTATATATCTCATTGCTGAATATCACTACAGTCACCTTGGAAGTACTCCACTTGAGAAGCTATGCACCAAAGCCAGTGCCTAGTTTACCCTTCAAAGCAATTTTGGAACTCTTTTCTGGAATGACCATCAAAGCTGTCATCATATTATCATTGATGTCCTGAATGTTATCCAAATATCCTCCTTTCAATATTTTCCTTTATCTTATAGTAAAGAAAAATGTCACTGGGGGCCAGATCAGATGAGTAGAGAGGATGTTCCAATATAGGTATTCATTTACTGGCTAAAAACTCTCTCACTGACAGTGCTGTGTAAGCTGGTGCATTGTCGTGATGCAAGAGGCATGATTTGTTAGCCAAGATTTTCAGGTAAGATTTTTTATTGATGTTTACCTGGTCTGCTCACAGTCAGCCAACAAATTTGATATACAATTTGATAAATTTTTCAATGTTTTTGCCAGTTCTACTTGTTCCTGGCTGCCCTGACCTCCCTTCATCAGTGGCGCTTCCTCTCCTCTCAGAAAAACAATCCATTTGTGCACTATTATTTTCTTCATGGCATTATCCCCATAAATGTGGACTAACACATCCCTGATTTCACTTCCACTCTTCAAGTTTAACAAGAAATTTATGAATGTTTGCTCATTGCTCAAATTCAAGCTCCGACATTGTCACAACAGCACAAAAAACATGCAACAATGATGAACACTACTCAGCAAGACACTGCCACATGTCAACACAAACACAACTGTGAGACACTCGTATTCCAAGGTTATGAACCCTTGCCAAGTTATTTGTATAGTGCTGCCTATGTAAGCACACAGTGGCAAATCACGAACTTAATTGTCAGACCTCATACCTCTCTGTATGTTTTTATATTCATACGTGTGGGGGGTTTTGGTTATTTGCTTTTTTGAAACAGAATCTCACTCTGCCACACTGGGTATAGTGGCATCATAGCTCACAGCAACCTCAAAATCCTGGGTTCAAGTGATCCTCTTGCCTCAGCCTCCCAACTAGCTGGGACTACAGGCACCCACCACCACACTTGACTAGTTTTTCTATTTTTAATAGAGACAGAGTCTCATTCTTGGTCAGGCTGGTCTTGAACTCCTGAACTCAGGCAATCCACCCACCTTGGCCTCCCAGAGTGCTAGGATTGCAGGTTATGTCTGTATGTATTATACAGAGAATGTAAGTGGGAATAGCCTCCAAAGTAAAGTGATAGACACATTATGAATATGACTATTGTTTAATCTCCCTGTGACAACTTGTCTTTGAGATGACTACCCTCCATTCCTGCGCTCCCTGTGTGGATACCCCTTTCCTCCATCTAGAGGTAAAGTTTATTTCTTCACCCCATTGACTCTGCACTAGCCTGTGACTACTTTGACTGGCAGGAGACAGCAGAAGTGATGCAGCATGGATGCCAAGGTTGGACCATAAGATGTCTTACAATTGCTGCTTGGCTCACTTAGAATGTCTGCTCTGGAAGAAATAAACCTCCTTGTAAAAATCATACTGTCTTAAAAGGTCCATGCTGTGAGAAAACCCAAGCTAGCCGTGTGGGGAATAAGAGGCCTCACCAGCTCCCAGCTGCTCTGGCCATCCCAACATCCGACATGAGAGTTAAGACTCCCTCTGAGACATCCAGCTCAGTCGGTTCCTCAGATGACTCCAGCCTCAGCTGAAAACCTGTGAGAAATTCCAAGTTAAAAATCACCCAGCTGGGCCCAGTCAACCCACAGAAACCATGAAAAATAATAATAATGAATAGTAATTTCAAGTGACTAAATTTTAGGGGTTCGTTATGCAGCAATAGATAAACAAACACCCCTCTTTATTAGACTTTATCAGATTTTTCACTGAGTCTGTTTTCTTTGGTTTTTTTTGATCTCACGCAACTGGCATTTGAACAACCAAAACTAATTCTTATTAAGGAAACTTTAACATTAAAGATAGGTGATGCTTGGCATTTGTTTTGGTGGTATCTGAACAAAACAGAAAAATTCTCCTACAGTCTTCACAAAGGCTTGGTCCTTAATCCTCAGTTAAAATGCCTTATAAAAACAAACGAAATTGGGTTACTCCAAGCAGGCTAAATGTCACATCTCTAATGCAAATAATAGATTTGATAACAGAGAGAATGAATATTTACCATGAAACTAATTTCCTATCATTTGATGCCAATTAAGATTGTAATTGCTTCCTCAGTATCACCAGATCATTCACAGTTTCAAGAAGTACGAGCATATTTGGTTACATTTATTTAACTTGTGTAAACTCTTTTGTGATTCATTATTTTCAGAGGAAAATGGAACTTGAAGTCGGAAACAATTCTGAACTAGTTTTCTGTAAAGGTAGACCTTAAAATCAGATAAATTAGTCAAGCCAGTCATGCAAATGAGTTTCTTCCCACAAGCTTGGTATTCAAAGGAACTCCAAACGGCAACCAAAGATATATCTGGATAGTAATCATTAATAATTAGTCTTCTTTGCCTATAAAGTCCACTTTATAGATTTGATAGAATTTTTTTGTGAAATACTTTCTCTTAATATAGGTTATAATATCAAGAGATCAAAACGCCAGGACTGGAACCCAAGGTAGATACTGATTTATAAATTCACAGGTTGGCCTGCTAGGAACATTCCACCCAACACTGAAGATACTGTGTCTGCCCAATGATGCTCCTTCTCCTGGGCTAGGAAACAGCTTACATGAGACTCACACTCTATCAACTCCCCTGCATTCTTTATCTTTATTTCTCTGAGTTTCTGTTTACCCTCAGGGGGGTAGGGAAAGGAGAAGAAGAATATGTGGGACTTAGGAATTAGCACATGAACTAATTCATGTACAAGTGACCTTGTTGAGCTCTGATTTTTATAGCAAACAATATGTAGGTAAGAAGAACACGTGAAGGGGAGAACTCTCCAATTCCCCAAAGCCCAGGCCAGTCTGTTGAGCGTTTTGAACACCGCTGGTAGCAGCTTATGTTAACTCTTAGAGACAATAAGTAAATTGCTATATTGGTATAACTTCTACCCGAGAGAATCTTACTAAGATCAGATCCGTGTTTAGGGCTAGTGTTGGTGTTTCTATCTCAGAAGCATTTCTGCTGTTTTAACCACATGATTCCACCTGCTAATCCTACCGTTCCAAATCATCTCAACCTGCTAGCCAACTGAACATGGAAGGCAGAGGAACACTGTCTCAGTTACAGTAGTGGGTGAATTAAGGGGGGCTGGTATATGGGAGCCTCTCTACTGTTGAACTTAAAACCAGGACATGTGTCTCTTTTGCCATCTGCTCTGGGTACGTGGCTAAATCTTAGAACCAAAGATGCCAAGCATTGATGTAGTGACTGAAACATTGGGCTTTGGAGAGGGTCCATGAGTCATTGTCATGGGCCCTGAAGCATGACACTTAGTTGCTTTTCTTAGTTCTGAAATACTTAGGACTCCTTTTAGACCTCTCTTAGGAATTTAGAACCAAAAGAAGGAAAAAGTGAGGGTGAGGGAGAAGAGAGAAAGCAGATAAAGGAGAAAATAGGAGAGATAAAGGAGAGATAAATCACCAAGGAGACGAAAGAAAGGCTTTTATCGGCTTGGCCCCTGTGGTTCAACAGGCTAAGGCGCCAGCCACGTACACCTGAGCTGGCGGGTTCGAATCCAGCCCAGACCCCCCCCCAACAACAATGACGGCTGCAACCAAAAAAGGCTGGGCATTATGGCAGGCGTCTGTAGTCCCAGCTACTTGGGAGGCAGAGGCAGAAGCCTCACTCGAACCCAGGAATTGGAGGTTGCTGTGAGCTGTGATGCCACAGCACTCTATCCAGGGTGACAGCTTGAGGCTCTGTCTCAAAAAAAAAGGAAGGCTTTTATCTTGACATAGTTTTGAATTATTGCTGCTACTGAAAATTGAAGTCAATCAATCACAGACTGAATTGAATTAGAATTTTAAAATGTGTGTTGCAAGCAATTCTAAATTCAACAAATAATGATATGAGCAAACAAGTTCTTGTAAAAAAGCAAACATGAGGTAAGTCAAGTAAAGAGGACATCAGTGTCACCAAAGGCAACCCAAGTGACTGTAGTTTTGTTTTTATTCTCTAATTTAATGGAAAAATTACAATTTATTTTTCATTTAGTAAGAAAATCAATAGAATTGTGACTCACATTTCACAATCTAAATGGCTGATTTTATACACTGTTGAAAACCTAATTTTATTTCTTAAGATATACTTTTTCCTTATTTTGAAAGTTTTAAGGGGACATACCCCCATCTTTCCCTAGTGCTTTGTGAATACTGTTTTCTCTAATGATTTTCTCCAGTTTCTCTGAGCAGCTATGATAACATCAGGACCTTACCTAAGCAAATGGACTTCAAAAGGCAAAATAAAATATACCGTAGATGAGTCAGAAATTTGAAATCCTATGAAGGCCGTGACACACAATGTAAATGGAAGCTATTTTGATTGCCATTGCAAATAACAAGCAGCATATTGGTGTGCATGGTACCATAAACACTTGGCAATTGCAGATTTAACATTCATCATCCCGAATGTTCTTAAATGACCCTGAAAGTCCATAATGCGTAGTAATCCGTAATTTTGCTGAGGCACGAATCTCAATTGCCCGCGCTGGGAGCCAGGAATGAGTCGTTTAACTAGGTAACATGACTCTGTTCTCTATCTTGTTTCCTTGTGGGAGTTATATGGACTTGGGGATTTGCAAAGTTCTCAGAGATTCCTTCACAAGCATTCTGGCATTTAACATAGTGTTAGAAACACCATTAAAAACAATAGTAAAGGGAAAAAGCACACAAATGCAGAGAAATGTCTGAGATACTACAACTTCAGCATAGAAATAGACATGTTGAGAAAGCTCAACAAATACTCGTGTTGATTCATTATTAAACGAAATAACATATGTCAAGCGGTTAACACAATGTTGGGCACACAAGTGGGACGACCTGTATGTCTGCGTTCCTTGTTCTTTACGTTTTCTATTGAAACATTTCTCCTGTAGTTTTCACTTATAGAAGAATTCCTTTAAATGACACGAAGAGAGAAAAAAATACTGGAAACTATCACGGATTTATTTTTTAAAAATGATTTGTTTTTAATTTCAGCAATGTTTAGTGCAACAGAGGCTTCGGATAAGGAGGTCTCGGTTTCAGAGCCCGCACGTGATGTAGCAGTCTGTATTACATGAGGCGACAGAGGCATTGATTATACATTCTCTTAATCTGTAGCATCACAGTGTGATAGGATTAGGAATCTGGGCCTGTATGCAGATGTTAGGGTGGGTGGCAAAATTGAGACACTTCAATAAATTTGCTTTTGAAGATCAGAAATGGGTGCTTGATATACCCATTTGGCTTTTCTCGGTGTCTGAACACAGAATCTCCGTAATCCTTCGGGCAGCAATCTCATTAATGTGTCTTTCTGAACACATTACATTTATACACGTAGCATGCCTGCTTAGAAATCAAATAAGGCTAGCTTTTCATTAAGATGGCCTTTTTAAATGAGTGGGTATTTCGATGAATGACAATGAAATAACTTTTCTCAAAGCTTTGGTCATTTGCATATTTCCGAGATATTCAGATGAAAAGATGTCCAAAATGCAGCCAATCGTTGTTGTATAACTCAGAAAACTGAGTGTTTTTGATGTATCCTTGTAACAGATTGTCATAATGAGAGGATCCTAAGAATTCCTCTTTGTATTTGGACATTTGGGGGGCAAGGAGGTATTTTTAATAACACCTTTCCTTGCACTTACAAAGGACTGACAAATAATGGAAATCAGCCAATTGTTTGGTCATCAAAACATGAATATGGTAATTCACACCAACAGGAATACTGAGCTACTGTCCCTTCAATCAAAATAATGAGAAAGCCATTATACATTTGCATGAAAATAGAAAATTAGGGTGGCATTACAGTATTTCAATTGTAATCTGCTTTTCTACCCCACGCCCATCACCGCCTTAGGTTTGCAAACTGCTTTAGCAACCGTCAGCCAAGAAATGCACATGTCATCTGCAAATCACAGACTGCAGATCTTAACTCAAGTGATTGCAGAGGGAGAAGTGCTGAAGGGTTCGGAGTGGCCAGAGCAAGACTTAAAAGGGGCGCGAAATAGGGAGCAAAGAGGGCTGCAATTGCCTTGGAGCCTAAAATAGACTGAGCCATGGAAAAAAAAAATCACTAGCTTCTCCATCATTTCTTTAAAGGTCAAAACTTTTGTAGGTGGACTGGGAGAGCAGCAGATTGTAGATGCGTTTAACAGCAGGGTATTTTCCGCTGCCATGACCAGTTAAGGAAGATTTTTACAAACACACCTGCAGGTAAACAGTTTGGCCCTACTCTGGGTCATCTGCCTTCTCCGGTCTCCTTGCAGCCTGAATTCTTACTGGGTAGAGTCCCAAGCCTCACATCAGTCAAAGCTAGGCTTTCAGCACAGTCCATTATGGTTTTTAGAGAGGTACCTCGGCGGTTTTCAGGGAGGTTTTATGGTGCGGAGCTGCCTCTCCCCAAATGCAGGAAGCACACAGCCTGGAGCATGGGCTCACGTCACGTCCCCTTCACCGCTGGCCCGCAGGTGGGCACCTCGCTGTCAAGCACTCAGTGCAAACCAGCTAAGTTTGGTCACTCCCTCTGGGGAGCTCCCCCATGGAACTTGAGGGGACCAGCTGTTTGGGTGCCTCTGAGGTAAGTCACCCAAGGATCTACGATATTACACTGACCTGTTGACGGCTATAAAATAAGTGAGCCATCTGACAACCCCATCCTGAGCCCATGGTCAGAGCCAGACTGAGCATAACAGGAAGTCTTCCATCTGGACCCACACCTGCACCCCAGTCTACAGGGTGCGTATCAGGAATGATACAGACCTAGGAGCTCCTATGGATGTCACAGGTCCCCACAAAGAGCACAGCTCCGGATGTACATGTGGGAAGACAAAGTCCTGGGGTAGCCAAATTGCCAAAGGTTTTCTCTGAGCAAAAGGCATACTGGAAACCACCCATTCCACAAATTTGCTCCATCTCAAATGTCTTGGGTTCCAACGAAAACTCAGCACTGATTATAAATGACATCTTATCTTACCTTCTTGCCTGCAACCAGTAAGTGACACCTCGTACATATGGACGGATATGGCCATGGAAGGGGAGGAAGGGGGGAGCAGAAGGTGTGTGATGGGAGCTTACTGTCCACAGCTGTCTTAAAGATGTCATTTAAAGTATTCACATAGCCATGCATTCAGGTTGGGGTGGTAAAGTGTTTAACCATGACCTGTCCTGAGGATGACTCTCTGAGGATGACTCACACTTTCCAAAAGGACATTATTGCGATAGAGAGGTTGAAGTTCTAATTCTTTTCCTTTGGAAGGGACATAGAACATCCTCCTTTCAACACTTCACAGGACCTACTTTTACATTTGGCAAAGAAATATTAGCCATGAACATTAACTTTTTGCACAAGTTCCTTATTTAGTCCCTGAAGCTTACCCCAAGCAGAAGAGAGTGGGAACTAAGAAAGGGCCACAGTTGTATAACCTTAGCAAGTTACTTTAGCTCTGTGTGCCTCCTTCCCCACCTAAAATGAAAGAATAATAACATGTGTATACCCATAGGATTGTTGTGAAGAATTAATTGGCAAGTTAAAATGTGAAAAAGTGGTTAAAATAGTGCCTGGTACACAGCAAATAACTCAGTAACAAGTTCAGGTTAAAAGGTTGCTGTTGTTCTTATTGTTATTGTTACTAGATCTTTGCCACCTTGTCCACCATCTTTCCCTGGATGGAGGTAGGGGAGGGGGGTGGAGGAAAGATCCCCGAGAAGAAGCCGAAGAAGGCTTCAGTGATGGGAGAGCAACAGAGCCCAGTGAGTCTCATTCATTTGTAAACATTGCTATAGCCTCTGCTATGGTCTTTGTTTTACCTTTTCATATCCCATAGTTCACTTTTTCTGTTCTTATACATCTAGATCTTTCATAGTAACCAAATGAGATCCTTGAAGAGTTTTTAGAAGTCAGTACAGACATAAGAAGGAATAAATCCAGAGCACACAGATGCAAGGACCAGGGTGGGTCATGGAAGGGAACATGGCAATAGAGGGCTGGAGCTCCTAGGATTTGATACCACACCACCAAGATTTTTGTGAATGAGAATACAACAAAGGAGAGGAAGGAATTTCCCTGGGGAATTCATACCATTTTCTTTGCCCTTAATCATTAAGCGATCCAAGGAAAAATGCTTTCACCCAGCCTGGGAGATGCAGAGTAGCACACTGTCATGCCAGGACTGTCTCTGCCGGCTGCTTCAAAAATGCTGAGCACCCAGACCTGGGAGGAAAGCAAGTGGTAGTTTATGCCAAAGCCATTGAAAGTAAATGCACATAATAGAAAGAATTTAAGCAGCTGGTGGATGTCATTACATTCATTTCTCAAGGAGGCCTGTAAGCTTGTGACACCAATCAAAGAACTAGGTCATCTCTCAACAGTAATTTTCTTGGAGGCCATGAAATTCTTGCATTGATTTCATCCCCCTTTGGCTGAAGATGCACTGAGAACAGCCAGGCTGGTGAGGGCTCTGGCAGCCCATAGGGCTGTCATCAACTCCATCTGAAGAGTTTATACCCTTAATGGGATCAGAGGTCTTATCGGCAATTCTTTGTAAGTGCAACAGAGAAACTATCTCTCCCTCACCACTGATTCCACACCTGACAATTCTCCTGTTTATCAGTTAACAATTATTGTCTGAAAGCAAGTCAATTACAAGAGAACTTTATGAAGTCCTTAACAACTAAGATGAAATGTGATGGAATCTCTTCGTTCTGTCCAGAAAACTGAAACGTGAACTGTCTGAAGACAGGACTAACTTCACATATATTAGCACCACATCATAACACAAATCATTAGGACATTAATTCTTGTGTGTCTGTGTTTATCCAACAAGTTGGAGCTATATAGAAAGGGCAACAAAAGCCTATGGTTTCTGTAAGGGGTGGGCATTGGTCATGGCTTTGAAAACACCTTCTCTGTGAACCCTTCCCAGCACCCCAGGAAGAGTTCTGCTCTCTTCAAATCTGTGTCATGGCTCAGAATTTATTGTGGTATTATTCACCTGTTTCCTTTTATCTACTACTAACAGAGCCGTCTTTGAGGATGACTGGGGTGTCAGGGGAGCCCACGGGTCTCTGCCAAAATGTTTAGGTTATGGATAATTGCATTGCATCAAGGTCTTCGCACAGTTTAACTTCACCTATTTAATTTAACCTACTATTCCCGATATCTAGCATGTGTATGGCACATAAAGGGCTTGAGAACAGTGGTCTGTTAAATATATAAATAAATCTTGTCATTAATTCACTCCTAATCAGCATTGCCAAAGAAAAAATTATTCATGAGGGCATATTTTGTTCACGGGGAGGGAGAGACTATTTAGTTAGGAATCACAGTGGGGGAGAGACTGGGCTAACCTCCCACTCCCAAGGATAGTGGGAATTTATAATCACAGACCAGGGTGGGGATTGGTGGATGGAAAATTACTAAGAGAGAACATAAGTGGTAAGTGAGATTTTTTGTGAGACCAATTCAATAGAATTCTTGCTGAAGACAGGCCAACATGGTAAGTTATTGAGAGGGGCCGATACCTACGGTGCGAGATGTTCACTAGCCTGACTTGGTGGGAGCTCTGTTCTGATTGCTTTCCAGGAGGACAGAGAGGGAAGCCCACCTTCAGGCCTAGTCCAGCAGAGGGCTCGGGGGAGGCTGGTCAAAACTGATTCAAGAAGAGAGTCAGCATTTTGAAGAGATTCCCCTCTTATTCTCTGAAGCTCTGGCTAACAAATACTCATGAAACTCCTAAGCAGCCTTCAACACACCAGGGTCCATTGTGGACACTGAAATCACAGAATCCAAGGACATCTTCAGAAGGAGATTGCTGTGAAAAGGAACCACATACATCCAACTCGTGCTGTGTTACAAATGCTCTGACCCTCAGCCTTCAGCCATAGAATGGAAGGAACTATTTGGAATAGCTCTTTGTAAGGGCTGTGTGAGGTCTCATCTCTCCCCTTTATTGTGGCTGTTGCTACACAACCAGCTGGAGCCTGACAGCACCTGGCTCCAGTTTCTACATGTAATCTTGCTTCCCGTCCTGGATGTGTCTACCACCAGAGACTGGGACGGCTGCTGGAGCCTGCTCAGCCATCCATGGGCTGGAGAAGTCCTTAGTGAAGGCCAGTGGACAACCAGCGCTCTCTAACAACTCCAAGTTACATTCACAAGGCTCACCAGGCTCTCCCAGAAGGAAGGAGCCTCCAACAGTGGCCATCAGTTCAGAGACATATTGCTGGGTGCTCCTCCCTTCAGGCTTCTCTTTTCTCAGCTGTGACGCTTCTGTCTCTGGAACTACTTCCCAAAAGAAACCACCTACTTGTGCCTTTGTCCAGGCTCTGCTCTTTAGAGAAAAGCAAGCAGAGTCCAAGCCATGGTGTGACCAAACAACCCTATTGCCTTTTTAAGTGATGATTCTGACTGGGTTCAAGCATGATCATGATGACAAATAAAAAGAAATGTAATGCCTTAGTCTACATTTCCATCAAATGCAAAGAATGTATAAAGGATTCTATAATTCAGTACATAAAATCAACCATTGCATAATTTTTTAACTGTCCTTTAACAATTTATATATTCTTCTTTTGGATTTATATAAGGAATAAAGCCAGTGAAACATAGTTTCCTAAAAACACATCTTTAAATATGTTTGAACATGTTAAACATGTTCCCATAAAAGAATGAATAGCTACTTCCCTAGAAGCAATGGACTTAAAATGTTACTCTTAAAATGTTTCTGTTGTGAGACAGAAATAACCTTCTCCAGACTTAACGTAAAACCCAAATTGGCTTTGCCTAGGTTTTTCTCCCCATCCATTTCCCTTTCACTGATGTTCATCGTGAGTGAGATTATTTGCTTAATATCTGTGGTCCCATCAGGCTGAAGTACCATGATGGGGAGGGCCGTGTTTGTCTCATTTACAAGTACAAGCTCAGCGCCTGGTTCTGCAGCTGGCACGCAGTGGATCGTCAGTGATGTTCATGGAATTAAACTGAGTAGTGGGATTGAATTTAACTACATAAAATGCAAAGTGCCAGCCAAAATCTGCACCACTTGTGTGCTGACTCAACGACCATCCCGAAAAGCATCAGCCACCTGTGTTCTTGTCAGGAAGACTCTGAGTTGATCCAGAAGCCCCTTCTACAGTGCAGACATAGCAAAGGTTCAGGCTGCTCAGGAGAGAACCAGAGTGAAGGGACCTGATTTCCCTGACATTTGAACATGGACTCTAACATAAACTCTCTCTAGCAAAGTCACTCAGTTGCCGAATTGTCTTTACCAGTAGTAAGATGAGAATAATATTAAATCTTGAATTCTGGGGCTGAGAAGCAAAGTCAGCCACACACCCAATGAACCTACCTGGATCATATAGCCAAGGATTTATTGCCACTTTAATATAAAAAAGCAAGTGACCAAGGTATTTATCAATAGTCTTTTATGACATTTAAAATATTATTCAAACTTTCTACTTGATGTTCAAATAAAATCTTTTCTGCTAACTTCCATTAAAACTCTTTCTTTTCTCCACTTTTCTGCCCTACACAAAGTAACTCCCTTGGTGTTTAAAACTCAGTTAATACCTATTCTCACTCAGTCATTTAATCAGATGGGACTTTCAGCTCTTTCTATGGTCACTGTATCTTCTTTTCCTTCTTCAGTGAAAGTCAGTCTGATAACCATAAATCTAATACTTCCACTGATAAGCAAACTATGCTATTAGTCCTAGAATTGAACATAGGAGGCTAAATAACACTGACTTATTTGCTTGCCCATTGACTAGCTCCATGGTGTAGGGCAGATAATACACCTTCTCCAGCCTCTCTTTCCTCTGTTATAAACAAAGGGGACTGATCTCCAGCATGCTTCTCTGCTTTAACGGTCTGAGAGTACTTTCAGAGATGAGTCATGGTAGGTGTTTTTTAATCGTACTATGTCTACTGTCTACTGAGTGTTAATTGGCGTGCTTCATTTGTCTAGTGAAGCTAATGACTGTCTTCATCATAAATGACAGCATTTTGGAAATCAGAGTAGTTCCTACATGTTGATGGCTTTACTCCTTCAGTCTCAAGTAGTAAGTGTTCTTCTGCACCGATGCTGGTCTGCCCAGAAGGAGGTCTGGATGAAGTTGGAAATGTAGTATAAACTTCCTCTCTGCAGAGCTGGCCGCACCTTGCAGAAGGCTGAGTTTGTAGTTTGTACACACCTTCCCTTAGCTTTTTCCTCTGACTTTTTAAGGGTCAAATTGGGCAAATGATAGAAGCAAAATGTTGCCTTTTTCTCCTTATCAAAACCAAATCATACACAATTAATGATAGCTTGTAAGTGTTATCTACAAGCTGAAGGTAAGAGGCACTGATACCATTGTCTGTGGTCATAGAATGTATTTTGAAATTTCATGAAGGATGTAAACATTAGAATATAGGGGCTAAAAATATATTCTGAAAGTAGTGATGATGTGTTACTAAATCCCTGTGCACATCTTGTAAATGATCACAATATCAAAGCTTGTAATTTAAGATGAGCATATACAAGGTCTGACAATTAAGTTCATGAACTCATCCTAGAAAAAGGGCTACATACCTCATTGCTGAATATCACTACGGTCACCTTGCAAGTACTCCCCTTGGGAAGCTAAGTACTAATGCCAGTGCCTAGTTCACCCTTCAAAGCAAATTTGGAAGTCTTTTTTTAGAATGACCATCAGAGCTATTAACATACATCACACAAAAATACACAACAATAATAATGATAATGCCATTATCATTGGTTCCTTATCATGAATGCCACTCAGCAAGATATGAATGCAGCTGTGAGACACTGATATACCAAGGTTATAAAACCTTACAAAGTTGTTTGTACAGTGCTGCCCACATAACCACATGGTGGCATGTTCATGAATTTAATTGCTAGATCTCATATAATGACAGCTCTGATGGAACATAGCTTCCCAATGGAGTACTTTGAAGAGGACCATACTGATATTCACTATGGTCAATGAGGTATGTAGCACATTTTTAAGAATGAGTTCGCAAACTTAATTGTCAGGCCTCATATGTCAGATTCCAAATGGACCCCATAAAATCAAGTAATTATCTCACTTTTTCCTAAAGAATGACCAGGACATGTTAAGGAATCTACATTGTGATTCCCCAAATTGTCCTAAAGATAAAGACCCTGAGGCCACAAAGTTTCAGTCACAGAAATTTAAGCACATATTAATTAAGTTTTAGAGGAACTTCCTCTCAAGAGAGAACCATGATTTGCTTTTAATTTAAACATCTATTTTAAAGAAATTCAGAGCAGTTCATCAGAAATCATATTTTTTTAATTTCACTTGATAGTTATAAATGAATAACAACTTGAATAATCTTTCCTAAAGTTTATCCTTTAGGGTAGGTGTGTAGATCTATTTGTTGCTATAGGGAATTACTTCCTGACCTAGGTGCCATCAATAATATATTGTCTAATAAGTCAAAAAACAAGCAGATCAATAACAAGTTTTCTGGAATTATATCTAGTGTTATAGAAATGATTGATGATTTCAGAAATGCATCGTCTAACTGATAGATAATCAAATTAATCCATGTTTACCTTACAACAATTCTGAATCTTCTGAGGTCAAACTCACTGCCACTAATTACATTATTCTAATGTTTTTCTCAGGCCTTATCTGTTCTTTTCCAATCTGATTAATTCTCTTTAAAATTTATTTTTATGAAATAATTCAGACACAAAAAATATAGCAAAACTTCCCTACTTGCCACCAGCCTTAATAAACAAAACATCACAACCATAATTGAAGAATCTCTCTTTCCCCTCCCTTATTTCATTCTCTTCCTTTTCCATACCATCAAACATGTATGTATGCATATTTTTATTATTATTATTTTTGCAGTTTTTGGTGGGGGCTGAATTTGAACCTTCCACCTCTGGCATATGGGGGGCGCCCTACTCCTTTCAGCCATAGGCACCACCCTGCTTGTTTTTATTTTTATTAAAGAAAAAATATTTTATTCAATCTTCACTATAAGCTTTTGAGGTAGCTATTATGATCATCATAGTTTTTTAAAATTATTATGGGTATATAATAGTTGTATATATTTATAGGATACATGTGAATACTATAGGCATAAATATATGCATATAATTAAATTAGGGTAATTGGGGAATCTACTACCTCAGATATTTAACATTTCCTTGTTATAGGAACATTCCAATTCTACTCTTTTATTTAAAGTACCACATATACCCTAACTTCTTATTGATTATAGTTATATGTATGCTTTTATGTCCTTGCTCTTTTATAAGTGCTCTAAAATTTTAAACAAATGGCCTCACACGGTACATGTCAACCATTTGCTTTTATTAATTTAATAATACGTGTTTGAGAGTTAGCCACATTGATATATGTAGTTGTTTGTTCATTTAAACTGCTAGATAGTGCCACAATTTATTTATTCATTCTTTTACTGGTAAATATTTAAGATTTTTATCTAATTTTCATTCTTACAAACAATGTTACAATGAATATTCTTACATATGTGACTCGTGCAAGAATTTCTCTATGGTATATAGCTAGGAGTTAAATTCCTGGAACACTGAGTTGGTATCTTCAACTTAATTAGTTTTACCAAATCTCTCTCTAAAGTATAAGTTGCTCCAGTTTACAGTCCCACCAGCAGGTACAGTCACCACCAGCCCACTTTCTTTAGTCATTTAGTATGCTCACCATTTTCATACTTGCCATTCTGATAAATATAAAATGGTATTTTACTGAGGTGGTTTTAATTTATATCACTCCAACTCTTATCTTTATGAGAATACAGACCCAAGCAGAAGATATTCTGAAAGTTCTATCTCCACGATCCCACTCCTCACCCCCATTCTGCTGGGAAAAGGGGACCCTTCCATTGTTTCTCTCCATGCAGAGGTGTGACAGTCATGACCTCCCCTTTCCAGCATTAAGTCAGAAACCATGACATTATACAAGTTCACCTGCCATAATTTTATATACATATACTGACAGAAGATACAAGACCCTGGGTCAGAAAACCAGACCATTTATTACTCATAGCACGACTCCTGTCTCATAGAATTACTCAGTAAGTCATACGCACAAGATTGCACTAAGCTGCCCACTATCACCTCTTATTCCTTCATATTAGGATAAATGACCAGAATTGTAAAACCCATTTGCTTTCCCAAGCAACAGGAGAAACTCACTACCCTGAAACCCTTTTGATTTCTACAAAAGCCATGCATGTCAACAGAGAAAACTTTAGGTATATTATTTTTCATCCTTTGTTTTTGGTTTAGCCAGTTAAAAGCTCAGAATTGTGGCATAGTAAACTCTGGTAACACACAATTTCATCTGTTTTTGAAAAACAATCCTGCCATTTAAAAACTAGTTGGCCTTGGGCAAGTTTCTTAATTTCTCTGAGTTAATGACCCCCTTCTGTCAAATGATAACAATAGTGCTTGTGTCAAAGAGTTCACAGACATAGATGAGCTAGTCCCAGTAAATTATGTGATACAAAATAAATACCTTGGTATTAACAGCCATTTTTACTCTAAAAGGCAATGTCCTTTTGTGGAAAGATGTTAATGTCCCTGAATTTAGCAACAACCTTGCCCTAATGCTATTCCAGTTATTACTTTCAGAGATATGTAGATTTGGCATATGACATTGATTGAATATGTACACACTAGGAGTTTTTTTCACGGCAGAAATTATGCCACCCATTTTACAGATAAGGGTAAAGGATAAGAGGTTACTTGCCTGCAGTCATATAGCCAGCAAATGGCAGAGTCAGAATCTGAACTCTTGTCTGTTACCTCTAATGCAGGATGTAAACATTTCAACAAAGGATCTCACTCATTTTAGTTAGCCATGAATGTGAATTATAGCAATAAATCAGATGACAAGATTTGGAATAGAAATCACACCAAATTCCCCTGTGATCCTCATTATCAGGGAAATCTATCTCTACCAAACACACACACAGAGAAAATATTTAGGCTTATTTGGTGGGGGGGGGGGGTGTCAAATAATCCTTTATTGAAATATTTTTCTTTGTACTTTATAACTGACTGGACATTCCATTGCACCACTGCTGATGTCATCTATGATGTCATGAGGGTGGCAGTCATCAATATTGAAGCCCCCAAGACTGGACAGTCTCCAAGATATCTTTAATGTTTCCAGAGAGTTCTCTGGCTAAAGATGGTTGCCGCATCTCTCTGGTAATGTTGCAATCTCATTGAAAGTGATATTTGCATATGTTTAATGTTTTTCTGTTTCTTTCTGTCTCTTGGTGGTTCCCTGAGGGCTTTGATGATCAGCACAGGTAGACGCACCACTTCAATCTGAGCCTGTCTGTTCTAGACAGTCAGTTTCACTGTAATCCTCAGACCCTTCCAGTCACCAGTTGTCTTGGCAATGTCATCACCAACTTTTCTTGGAGACAAACTCAGGGGGCCAACCTTGGGGACCAGGGCAGATGTGGCACCAACTTTGTCACTGGTGTACCTCAGAGACACGGCATTGATCTTGTTGGGGTCAAAATTGGATGGCCTGGTGGAGGCAGTTGGTGTTGGATGGACTCGAATTTGGGACAACCAAAGAACGTTACATCTTGGCCTTCTTTGAGCCAAAAGCCAAAAGCAGTATTTAGGCTTCTTAAGTGAGTTTGGTAGTTAGCAGACACTTTTGATAAAATGTTATCCAAAATTCAATAATGTTTTAAAGACACTTCTTTTTTTCCTGCTTAACTGAAAGTATTTTAAAAAACTGAGCAACAACTCTAAGGAAGCTTCTCTGACATAGGAAATAATCCCAGGCCAGAGACACTTGAACTCAAGCACTTTACAACCAACTTATTTTATATTTTTTATTTTTACAACCCTTCTGCTAAGCAGTAAAATGAGCAAGAGGTATACAAGAATATCAGAATTTTTAGTGTTTTCAGATTCAGTCAGAAGGCTTTATCTGATCTGAGTTACGCTTTAACTATGTTAACACAGAAATACAGCATCAATGTTGGTGGCTTAGACTTAAAGAACCATGCTTAGTATTGAATAGCATATTTAACTTCTATCTTTCCCATAATCTAAAGACTTATCTGAAGTCATACAATAGAAAAGATCAATGTTTAAACTCTAAAGGACTATTAAGTTTAGAAATCTAGTCCCCAAAGTCCTTCATCTTTTAATATGTGATTAAAGCACTGTAATGCCACAAGTGATGATGTGAGATTTTCTGTGGGATTAGTCAACCCAGTGCAGATGTGGCACCAACTTCACCTCTATCCTTTGCATCTTGGCTGAGCAGAATTCTGTGATATCATTCCCTGGCTCTTTTTCTCATTGTTAAAGTTAATTTCAAAATGAATAATTCTAAGAACCTATTCACGTCATACCCACATTGTATTTTTTCTTTCAAAAATTATCTTTCTTCTTGTTACTCAGATCACTTTTCAGAAGAGTTCCAAATAAACGCTTAGAACTAGAAGCTCCCTGAGCATCTTCTTTGACACACTCGCTCATACGTACTGGACTACCTAGAAATACAATAGGATTAACCCATTTCCTTGGCCCTTTAAGGTATATGAGGACTAAAATAGTGCATCTCTTCTACTCTGGGCAGACTCTTAGTTTAACTTTTAATTACTTCCTTGGAATGCCTGCCTCTACCCAATTCACTTAAGCAGATGTAACTACAACTGCAAAAACACTGTTGACTGATGTCCTCCAGAGACCTGTTCATTACCTGTCATTAAATGTTTTAAAAGTTTGCATAATTGATCTAGCCAATAAGTCATCATTGATTTATGGGGTTCTGTGCTGAAGAGTTGCTCTTTAAAAATTCATAACACCGGTATGTGTCTTTACAATCCATTAGCTGTTTACGTACCCACAGTCTTAGCATTGATTGACCTTGGACTGAGATTCTCATGGACTTCTTTTTTTTTTTTTCAAGTCCTCAGTATAGAAAAGCAATACTTCAGTCTTATCCCTTGACAGATATACTTTGATTTTTTTCCCCTCCATCAAAACAAAAACTTTACTTGAAATGATGAATAAATAAAGCATATTCCATAAACAGCTCTTCACTATTATTTAAGCTTATGGCTGCGTTGTGTGAATCTCCTTTCCCCACCATCAGACTCAAGTGTGTAAATGTTCTAAAAGGCTTTGAAAGTTTTATGATGATTTCAGGGGATGGAGGAGTAATAGCTGAAGAGTGAAGCTATTAGTTTTAATATTTATATTGAGTGCTCTGAAACATTAATGTGACAGGATGTAAGATCAGTGCAGTGGGATATATTTACTTCACAACCACTGCCTCGTGGCAAAAGAAAAAAAATGTCACTGTGTGTTTATTTTCAAAAACTCCAAGGCCAAAGTTCAGTGTCTGTGGGAATTTTTTGGTTCATTTCCCCTTTTCACAAGATTTAAAGTTTTAGTTAACAAATACATTAGCTTTTCTTGAACTTGAGCTGTTTCTAGGAAGCAGAAATGGACTGCTAGACAAAGCTTGACACATGGTGTGTTAGTTTGTGTGGGTCAGCATGCAAATGTCCTCTGAGCCTGCCATGGTGAATACCATCCACCAGCTGGTCATATCCAACTGTGTCTTGGGAAACTTTAAACAATGATGACTGTAAAGCTGGACTGAGAAACCTTCAGGATAGCTGCTCTTAGTAACTTCACATGGACAAGTAAGGCAAGGCATTTCTGATTTCTGGATTCTGACAGTCCTGGGTTTCAGTCTCAGCTCCACAGTGAATGCCGTGTGGCTCAGGCATGTTCCATCACATCTTTAAAACTCTCCTTATTGATTTTTTAAGTGACAATAATAATTATAGCAACTCATACGTTCTAGTGATGTAAATGAGGTAATCCCTATAAAGATCTCACATAAGAGATATTCCCTATTGTTATCCCCATAATCAAATGAGCAAGTGCCTTGGGAGGGGCTATAGTGTGCACGACACTGAATTTGTGACTATAATCAGATTTGGGGGTGGCAAACATTAGAGGTATTACAGGTTAAGTTTCAAACCACCTCCATAAAGCAAATAGCTCAATAAGGCAAGTCACATAATTTTTTTTTTGTTTCCTGGCATATATTTAAGTTATGTTTACAGTATACCATAGTCTGTTAAGAGTGCAACAGCATATGTCTTTAAAATTTGCATACTTCATTTAAAAAATACCTTATTGATAAAAAATACTAATAGTCATCTGAATTGTCAGCAAGTTGTATCTCTTCAGCTGGTGGAGGGTCTTGACTTCTGTGATGGCTGATCAGGGTGGTGGCTGCAAAAATTTCTTAAAACAAGATAATCCCATTAACTTTGCCACATCAATTGACTTTTTTCATGAAATATTTCTCTGTAGCATGCAATGTTGTTCAAGAGCATTTTAACCACTTCTTATATTCTAGGATGTGATGCAGTAGAACTTCATTCAAAATTAGACCAATCTTCCCAAAAACTGTGGCTACTTTATCAACTAAGTTTATGGAATATCCTAAATCCTTTGTTGTCATTCTGACATGTTCACAGCATCACCAGAATTAGAGATTCCATCTCAAAAAACCACCTTCTTTGTTCATCCATAAAAAGCAACTCCTCATTAATTTAAGCTTTATCATGAAATCGCAGTAATTCAGGCACATCTTCAGGCTCCACTTTCTAATTCCAGTTCTCTTGTTATTTCCACCACATCTTCAGTGACTTCTTCCTCTGAAGTCTTGAACCTCTCTCTCAAAGTCATCTATGAGGGTTGGAATCAACTTCTTCCAAACTCCTAAAAAATGTTGAGATTTTGACCTTCCATGCAGCATAAATATTTTTAATGTCATCTAGAATGATGAATCCTCTCCAGAAGGTTTTCAGTCTACTTTTCCCAGATTCACTAGAGGAATCATGATGATAACTATAGCCTTTTACGACATGTAAGTTAAAATTACTCTTTGACCCATCGGTTGCAGAATGAATGTTGTGTCAGTAGGCATGAAAGCAACATTAATCTCTGTGCACATCTCCATTAGAGCTTTTGGATGACTAGATGCATTGTCAATGAGCACTAATATTTTGAAAGGAATCTATTTTTCTAAGCAGTAGGTCTCAACAGATGGCTTTAAATATTTAGTAAACCATGCTGTAAACAGATGTGCTGTCATCTGGGCTTTGTTTTCCCATTCATAGAGCACAGAAAGACAAGATTTAGTATAATTTCTAACAGCTCTAGAATTTTCAGAATGACAAATGAGCTTTGGCTTCAACTTAAAGTCACCTGCTGCATGCAGAGAAGCAGACTGTCCTTTAAGTTTTGAAGCCAGTTTTCGACTTTTCCTCTCTAACTATGAAAATCCTAGATGGCGTCTTCTTCTGATAGAAATATGTTTCATCTACATTGAAAATCTGTTGTTTAGTGTAGCCACCTCCTTTGCTGAATTTAGCCAGATCTTCTGATAACTTGCTGCAGCTTCTCCATCTTGCATTTTTATGCTATAGACATGACTTCTTTCCTTAAACCTCATGAACCAACCTCTACTATTCCAACTTTTCTTCTGCAGCTTCCTCACCTCTCCCAGCCTTCATGAAATGAAATTAAGGCTTTGCTTGAATTAGCCTTTGCATTCAGAACTTGGCCAACTGGTGCAAGAGGCCTATCTTTTGGCCTGTCTTGGTTTTCCACATGCCTGTTTCATTAAGCTTAATTAACTATTTCTAGCTGTTGATTTAAAGTGAGTGATGTATGGCTCTTCCTTTCACTGGAACACTTAGAGGCCATTATAGGATTATTAACTGGCCTAATTTCAATATTGTTGTGTCTGAGGACATAGGAAGGCCTGAGGAGAAGGAGAGAGAAAGGGGAACAGCTCTGTGATGCAACAGTCAGAACACACACAACGTTTATTAAGTTTGCCATCTTAATAGGGCAATTATCATAGAGGTCTGAATTCAACACAATTCATAGAGGTCCAAAATAATTACAATAGTAACATCAAAAATCACTAATCACAGATCACCATAACAGTTATAAGTCTTCAAAAAGTCTGAAATGTGTCAATTACCAAATTGACACAGACATGAAGTGATCACATACTATTGGAAAAAAGGCATTCACAGACTTGCTCAACGCAGGTGGCCATGCACCTTCAATTTATAAAAAAACACAGTATGTCTGAGGTACAATAAAGTGAGGTATTCTTGTACTGGGAAAATAAAAACATTAAATCGCAAAGCAAGAGCAGAAGTGTTGTTCTGGAATAAAGCAGACTTACAAAACTTGAGTTCAAGTCCTAGCTCAGCCATTTGCTGCCTGGACAACACCGTGTTTGTCAGTTCATCATTCTTCTTGTACAAAATGGGGATAGTGACACTTCACATAGTTACTGCAAAGATTAAAGAAAATAATGCTACCCAGCAGAGGCATGTGCCTGTAGTCTCAGCTACTTGGGAGACTGATACAAATAAAACTTTGGGTTTCAGCTTGAGGTGCAAGGTCAGCCTGAGCACCATTGCCAAGACCCCATCTCCAAAAAGAAAAAGTAAAAAAGAAGATAATGTGAACGATGGCTGTGATAAACAATAAACTGCTAAAAATGTGATATGTTCAGCCAATCGCAGGTTTGAGGAGTTAGACTTGAATGATCACAAAACTTAGGTAATTTTAGATGTCAGCAGCAATGAAAACACTCATTATGAAATAAAAGAGGTAAGGAGTAAGTCGCGGTAAAGACCAGCAAAGGTCTGGCTTTATGCTGTGTGATCATGGCAGGGTTGAATGGGAGCTGGGTGTTTAAGAAAAATTTCAACATTGATAGGCAAAGAAAAGCAATCGAATAAAATCATACTTAAAATGGGATGAGTATTATGAATAGAAAGCAAATGAAGGGGAGCCTTGGAGTAAGGGGATGGTAGAAGTAAGGGGTGGGTTTGCCTGAACGCTAAACCCTGGGAGATGAAGTTGAAAAGTGAGCTGGGGAAGATGGACAGCCTTAAGTGTGAAGCTGAAGCGCAGTCATGTTATCCTGGAGTCCCTTTTTTCCCTCTTAAGCAGTATGACATTTAAATATAAATTAACTTTTTAAAATCTAAGTAAAATGAGAACATAGTTTAAAGCAGCTGTTATAAACCTTGATTGTAAATCTAAATCACGTAGGATCTCAACCTGTGGGTCGTGACCCCTTTTTTTCCATTTGTAACAACACGGCAATTAGGAAGGTTGAGAACCACTGACTTACGGAATTTTAAAAATCCAAAGACAATGTTCCACCCTGGGCCAATTAAATCAGAATCTCTGGGAGTGGGACCCAGACATCAGCATTTTTAAAGCTCCCAGGTGATTCTCGTGCAGCCAAGGTTAAGAACCACTGGTTTAAAATGATCATTTTTGTACTACAACAAGAAAGAGCTATTCCTCTGTTCCAGGGCTCCTTTCCTTTAGTCCCATGTTCTTTTATTTCAAACTAGTATGAGAGTACACATGTTTAGGTTACATGTGTTTTCAATCCTAGGGTAAAGTTCAAGTTGTAGTCGAGTCCTTCATCCAGTGGGTGTGCTGAACACCCTCACATTGTGCATATTAGGGAAGATCCTACCAATTGACCTTCCGCCTTCCCGCTCCCCTCCCTCTTGCTAGACCGTATTTGTGTTTTTCCTTTTGTGTGGGCATGTAGTTGTTTATGTATTGGTTTCCTATTAATTTTGAGTACATTGGATACTTTTTTTTTCATTCTTGAGGTACTTTACCAAGAAGGATGTGTTTCAACTCCATCCAGCCATCCACAAAAAGACATAGTCTCCATTTTTTCTTATGACTGAATAGCACTCCACTGTATATATTACAGAATTGGTTAATCCGTTCATGGGTTGATGGGCACTTGGAGGTCACAGCTACTTTTTTTTTTTAAACAGAGTCTTACTCTGTCACCTGGCGAGAGTGCCCTGGAGTCATCATAATTCACAGCAACCTCGAACTCTTGGGCTCAAGCTACTCTCTTGCCTCAGCCTCCCAATAGCTGGGACTACAGGCACCTAACACAACACCTGGCTAGTTTTTCTATTTTTGGTAGAGATGGGGTTTCTCTCTTTTTCAGACTGGTGTCGAGCTCCTGAGCTTAAGCAATCCACCCGCCTTGGCCTCCCAAAGTGTTAGGATTACAGGCATGAGTTACTGTGCCTGGCCTAGTCCCATATCCTGAATCTATAATTTTTATTGTCTCCTGTTCCCTATGTATTAGTCTCTGTCTTTTTTTTTGTTTTTGTTTTTGTTTTTTTTCTTTTTTTGAAGTATTATGAGTATTATGAGTATTATGCTTCTGGTTATGTGGGTCACCTTTGTTATGCTTGAGTCAGGGTTGTAAGTGTTCCCATCACCCAGATAGTGCTCACTGTACCTTTTAGGTAGGTTTTCACCCATCCCCTCCTCTCCCTCCCTCCTACTCAATTTCCACTGAGTTTTCCTTCCCTCTGTGCACATGTGTGCTCGTCAGTTCCAATGGGCACATGGGGTGCTTGTTTTCCATTTTCAGATACATCACTTAGGATAATGGGTCTCCAGTTTGCATCCAAACTATTGATATATGAGAATTCTTGACTCTGCTCACATTTAAGAATAAGGTACTGGAAGGATTATGAAAAACTCCTTTGTATGGATTATGTAAAATTTTTGCCAACTGTTGGGCTTTATGGTAGGTATACGGTGAGCTGGTGTTTTTGGTAGCAGATACTCAAATGTCCATATTCAAGAGTCTTTTCTCTGAGATTCCTCAGTCTCTCAAAAAGAGGCCTCCAGACTTCTACCTGGGCACTCTCTATGAGGGGACACATGCAGTCTGTGAGTAGGGCAGGGAAAGGATGCCAAGGTCCTTACTGGCCAACAGGCTATTACCTGATGCCCATGTTTTTTTAACCCTGCACCTCATCCTTTGCCACATTCCCCAAACCAGAGCTTCCCTAAATCAGTGTTTATAAAGATTAAATCTTTGCTGTCTATAGTAAGGGGGGAGAGGGTGAACCCTGGGCTGTTCCAGACCAGACAGTGGGTCTGCGAGTCCAAATGCTCCAAGTGCTAACCTTCCACTAATTCTGCCAATTTGTCTTACATCTCCTGATTTCTTCACCCCCTATGTGGTACCTGGTCTCCAACCCTGATTTTTTCTAGCCTGTCGTAAGGTGAATTTGCTCACTACTTACTAGCACTGTCCTCCG
Source organism: Perodicticus potto (assembly GCA_963574655.1). Classification (NCBI taxonomy): domain Eukaryota; kingdom Metazoa; phylum Chordata; class Mammalia; order Primates; family Lorisidae; genus Perodicticus; species Perodicticus potto. The sequence continues at coordinate 43,256 of CAUYRH010082075.1, forward strand.
TAAGTCCTTATGTCTTCATGTCCTTTGCCCTGCTGAGTCATTTGCTACTCTCCATCTACTTTCTGCCTTCAGAAAATGTCTTAGCCCTTTCTCATCTGTTGTCTCCTTTCCTGATTTTTGGTTCCTGTGGGTTTATGTAATTTTGTTTTTGTTCTTGGAATATTATTTTAATGAAAAATTCAAATGGGAGAGGAGGGAAATACTTGTGGTCATTGTGCCCTGTTTAAAGAGAAGTCCTACCTCTTGGGGATGGGACACAATTATAAGAGGGACTTTACCTAACAAATGCAAGCAGGTTCTTTGTACCCTCAATGAATCCCCAACAATTAAAAAAAAAATTGAATAAACAGAAGTCGTACAGGTTTGGGTGCAGGGGTGGTGGTGGTTGTTTTTACAAATATTATGCAGAACTATTAAAAAAGATAAAAGTGGAATCACTCCACATCAGTGAGAAGTATAGGAGTCAGAGATATTCCCATTTCCTCCTTTTTTTCTGTGAAGCCAGAACAAGGCCCAAAGCCATGGGATAAAAAAGGTCTGGTCTGAGGTGAAGCCTGTGGTCTCCACTTGCTGCCCTCCTGGGTTTCTGCTAAAAGGTGGAGCGACCAAGGATGCATGAGAGAGTTGTCTTGTTCCCTGTATGATTTGACATATTTCTTTTTTAGATTCTGTTATTTGTCAAACTGTCCTTAAGCACCTTCTTCCTAAAGATGCTTACAATTGTGTGGGGGAGGCAAAGCTCAACAAAACAATCTTACTCTGAAGAAATTTAGGAGCTGGCAGGGAAAAACTGTCACATCACATGCACTTCCATAGGCTCTCTGCTCATCTTACAAGTCCTCCAGAGGTGAGCGGCCCTCCTGCCATTCCCTGACCCCATCTTGTCAGCATCAAAACACACTGGTCTCCTGGAGGTTCTGAGAGGTGATGTTCAAAGAGGAAACCATGAATGGTGAACAAGTGAGCTTTGCACCTGTGAAATAAACATGCTCTGATTCCAACTCCACTCAATTGCCGGCCTTAGCAGAGAAATTGACAAGTGGAAGCTCTTGTCCAATGCTAATTCACATGCTAATACTTAGTAAGTATTGTCCAGGTCCCAAGTTCAAAATAGAAAACACATATCACAAGGGAAAGTCTCGATGGGCACATTCTCATTTTTAGCTTCTTTTCTTTCCTTTCTCCCTTCCCCTGAGTTCCTCCCTTGGCCTATCTTCCTTTAAAAGATTCACTTTGAGCAACACCCCCAAATGCTCACTTGGAGACAAACAAATATGCTCTTTCTTTGTCCCTAGCTATGGGTCCTTTAATGTAAAGGTTACATGGCAAATATTTTCTATCCCAAATGTCAGAACAACCATGGACTTCCCTGAAGGGACTGTTTTTCCAAAACTCCGTGAAATCAGGTTGGCAGGCCAGGAAAGACATAATGCTTCAGCTACACGTATCCTTTGAAAAACCACGGGAAATAGCACACTCAGAGCCCTCACAGCACCGGGGGGGGGGGGGGCGGCCCAGGCTGGGGTTCCTGGGGGGCTCCCCAGCATCACAGGCAGCAAGTACAGCTACCTGCCCACTCAAAGTCAAGACCATGGCCCCGACACCATCTGCTTATGGGTCCTGACAAAGAAAATCTCCAGACGTACATACCTCACTCAAAAGGAATAAATAAGTTAAAAAAATCTTCTGTGGGGGGTGAATCTAACACACCCTTGCAGGCTTGTTCTCTGGGGTGCCCAAGCCACACCATGCTAATACAGAAGTAGCAGCAGCTACAGTACATATGCTCTTCCCTCTGTGGAACTCCAAAGTGCTGTGCACACCGTGGGGAAAAGCTGGCATAATAATTCACATGGGCAGGCAGATTCTGGACTCCTCTTCACAAATCCTTCCCTGCCTTCGTAGTAAGGGGAAAAGAGGCAGACAGCAAGAAGAGAAATGTGAGAAGGTTTCACTTGTCCACAGCCTTCCCCCTTCCTCTGCCTGACTCCGAGGTTTGGGGCCTTGCCTGCTTACTTGCTGTCCATCCCCTCGTGTTCTAAGAAAAGGAAGAATCAAAGGCATACTGGAAGATGATACCAAGAAAATCAATAAGAATAAAAGAAACTGCATGTCCCCAGGCGGCCGTGTCATGGGAGGAAGAGTGGCATGTTGGGAGGCATTGTATAGGAGGGGAAGCCTAAAGAGAGAAGTGACAGAAAGACTAACGTAGGGGCAAGAGGATAGTACTTTTCTAGACTCGGTGGGTGAGAAACTTCTGCAAGTTTTCTTGGGCAAAACATTGGAAGATGACAAATGATGTTACTATTATCCTTTGTCTTGGTCCAAGTACTTGAGCTTCTCTCAATGTTTGATATGCCAGAGAAACTCTGAATTTTTACTGAGACTATAGTTCTTTTACTAGAACACTTCACTGGTATGAAACCACAATGCAGAAGCTTTTAAAACCTGCCCAGAGAGTAGTTCTATACATGTTTGAGCTGTCTCCTCATCTTTTCTGCAACCCTAATGATATTGTCTTCATTCAACCACCTCCCGAGAATCAGCCTTCTAGGCAGTTTTTCTTCCCTTCCTCAGGAAATGCACATGGTCTTCATCCAAAACACTCATCAAGTTGAGGCCTTGGCAGCAAGTAGAGAAAACGCTTGAACCAATGAAAAGATAAAGACTCTCTGATTGATGCACTACCCTTTGCCTGCCCTTCCCAGTATCCCCTTCTCTACCGTGGTCTAGGCCCTGGGGGCTGACCTGCATGGTCTGATTAATAGATCCCTTGCCTTCTGACTTTCAGCTGAATTTGAGTGACAGAGAGCACCAGAAGGAGATCTGCGAATAGCAATGAGGTTGTTTATTGTCTGAACTCATTTTCTGCTATAGAAGAGAGTCTCTCAACCAAAGGCACAGCCTCTATCAAGAGGCCCCCTCTACAAGTTCTGTCTGCCTCCCTGGATTCTGGTAACTACTCTTTCCCTTGTTCATTCTGTCCTGGGGTTCGCTAGCATTGGGAGTTTGGCACTATCCCTTTGTGAGTTTTTCCTGCTTCTTACCCACACTCGAGTAAATAGTCTTTACTAGAATATCTCCAAATCACCCAATTTTAATATACAATCTGTTTCCTGCTGGGACCCTGACTGACATAGCTGGCAGAATGAAATTTACCAAAGCAAAAGCCTAGCCTAGGCAGTTCAGAGGGTGAAAATAAGGCTGATATTTATTAAGCATTCATAAAAATAAGCATAAGCTGAGAAAAAAGTCTTGTTAGACTTAAGTTACATAAGAAAGTATTAAATTATAACAAATGAATCCCATTGATTATATGAATTCCTTTACTTAGGAAGTCTATTCTGATCTCTGTATTACAAAAAAAAAAGGGGGGGGGTGATGAAATATTGTATAATCACTTTTCTTTTTAAATTTCTAAAAAAAATAAAATTAAACCCAAAATGCTACTTTCAATAATGGAACTAATCCTAATAGACTGAAATAAAAGCAGTCTCTCTGGGATAGTAAAGATCATAAATAAAGTAAAAGTGAAATAGAAGAAGTAAGACCTGCATTAGAAATAATAAAGAGTGGAATTGTCACTGAATAAAATAAAGTCAGTGGTTGTGAAGAATTCACCTGAAGTGCTCACTCAATCATAGCATAGGGACAATATGTAACGTAGCTGAAAATAAGCTGAGCTCTAAGTGAAGTTACCAAACAGACCATATTCAATATTCAATAAGCAAAGCTTTCTAATGTATCAGAATATTTATGAAATATAACAAGAAAAAATTCCATTCATGTTAGAAACAATAAGTGTTACTAATATGCTACAGTAGAACTTCTATAGTTGACCACCTAACTAAATTGACCACCTCCGTAAGTCGACCTAATTTTCATAGACCAGATATCCATTACATGTGTATATCAGTACAGTAGCCCTATTTCCTTATGTTGACCACCTCCATATGCTGACAAGTTTATTACAGTCCCTTGGAGAGACTCTACTATATTTATTTATAGGGAAAGAGTAGAACTTAGAGAGGTTCTACTATATTTGTTTATACTTATATTAACAATCGATTACTTTATGGGGATGCATTAAAAAACTTCAAAGTTTTATTTAGTTATAACAAACAGAATGGTATGTTACATTATTGTGCAGGAAGCTCCACTATTGTAAAAATGTCAATCATTTCCAAATTAATTAGGGTTTAAATGAAATAATAATCAAAACTCTTTGGAGACTTTTGTGCATAATGAGATAATATTATAAATCAATGGAGAAAAGAGAGATTGTTCAATAAGTTGTCCTGAAAAAAAATGTGTTCAATTTTACCTCGTGTTATACCAAAACCAATTCCAAATGGATTGAGAATCTACAGATTTTAAATTACACCATAAAAACCTAGAAAAATTTATAAATGCTTATAAGATCTTGGGGTGAGAAAGAATTGCCTATAGAAAAGCAATGCAAAATATCATGAAGAAATAGTTTATTCATTTTTTTAAAAGTTAACTTCTGTATGACAAAAGATATTAAAGTAAGGGTAGGTTGCTGTAACAGAAGCAATGATATGATAGTGCCTTTGTGTGTTCTTGCTGCTACAACAGAATACCAAAAACAACAGAAATCCAAGTCCAAGATCAAGGTGGGGGATAATTTGGTGTCTGGTGAAGGCTTGCTTCCTAGTTCAGAGGCAACTGTCTTCTCATTATAACCTCACAGAGTAAAGTACCCTTCTTTTTCACAAGGGTACTCCACCCTCATAATCTAGTCACTTCTCAAAGACCTGATCTCCTAATGCCATCACACTGGGGGTTAAGATTTCAAAATATAAATTCTGAGAAGACATAAAAATCAGTCTATAGCAGATGGATCAAAGGACAAGCATTTTATGTGTTCTCACCTAAAAGTCCAATGTTCTCTCAAACTTTTTGCTCTGCCATCTCTTAGGGCCTCAGTCTTCAACTCCTGAGCTATGGACCAGTCCCAGGCCCTGGCCTGTTAGGAAGCAAAATGCCCAGTAGACAGCAGGAGGTGAGCAGCAGACCAGCAAGCAAAGCTTCATCTGTATTTACAGCCGCTCCCCATTGCTTACATCACCACTTGAACTCCACCTCCTGTCAGATCAGTGGCAGCATTGGACTCTCCAGGAGGACGAACCCTACTGTAAACTGCACAAGTGAGGGATCTAGGTTGTGTGCTCCTTATAAGAATCTGATGTGGAGATGTAATGTGCTTGACTCATCCCCAAACCATCCTCTTCACCACCACCCCCAGTCCAAGTGAAACTGTCCTCCATGAAACTGGGCCCTATTGCCAAAGACTGGGGGCCACAGTACGAGGGCTTTCTTGCTCCTGTATGGTTAAAAGTGGGCCTGGACTATCTCTGGGTTTTCAGCTGGTGAGAGTAGGGAAGGAAGCATGTGAAGGAAGCCCTCCCATTGTTTTAAAAGACCTGATCAGACAATGGTAGCCATTACTTCCACTCACATTGTATTGCAAAAAGTTAGCCACATGGTTTCATTTAACTACAAGGAGGGTTGGAGCAGGCCATCCCTGCTTAGCTAGTCACAAGCCTATCTGTAATTGACTATAGAAAAAGAAGGATAAATTTAGGTGGAAAATAGCAACATCCACCAATAACCATGATGAAGACAATTGAAAGGCAGAGAGCAGACTGAGGAAACACACTTGCAGCCAATATGGAAAAAGGTTTTCATCTTATAACACAAAGTTTATATAGCAATCAAAAAGAAAAACATCAATGCACCAATAAAAAATAGGCAGAGGACATAAACAAACAATATAAACATTCTATAAATATGAAAGCTACACAGCATTGCTTATAATAAAAATCACTTTAAGTTGAAAACATTAAATGGCATTATTTATCAATCTATGTCCTAAAGTCTTTTTTTTTAATATTTCTGAGACAGAATCTCACGCTGTCTCCCAGGCTAGAGTGCAGTGGCATGAGCATAGCTCATTGCAATCTCGAACTCCTGGTCTCAAGCGACCCTCCTGGCACAGTCTCCCGAGTAGCTGGGACTACAGACAAGCAATACCATGCCCAGCTAATTTTTCTATTTCTTTTGTAGAGAGGAGCGTCTCGCTCTTACTAAGGCTGGTCTCAAACTCTTAGCCTCTAGCAATCCTACTGCCTTGGCTTCCCAGAGGGCTGGGATTAGAGGTGTGAACACCAGTGCCTGGCCCTAAAATCTTTCTTAATGATCATTCACAATGTTGCTACAGTGTGGTAAGGACACTTGGGTAAAGCATTCCGCTGTTCAGCCTTTGTGAAATGCACTTTGTTAGAATACACAAGAGCCCTTACTGTGCTCTTCTTATAGAACCCTGTGTCCACTTTAGAAACCTACCCTAAGGAAATAATCCAAGAAGTAGTCAGAGAGGTATGTGTAAATATGTTCACTGTAGCATGAACAATTGGAAGTAAGCTAAACGTCTGACAATAAGAGAATGGTTAAATAAATTATGTGTAGGGAATAATGTTATTGCTATCTCCCTGTTTTCATCCTACATTATAGACAAGATGACTTCGGTTCATCTCCTCATTTGGGAAGTACTGGCAAGGAGAATATTTTACACAATTTCTTCTCTCTTTGTCTGTTCTTTTTCCAGAAAAAAAAAAACCAGCTTATTTTATTTCAGAGACTTTCATATCTGTTGAGCCTCATGCCATATAGGTAGGGTTGGCAGGAAACACATTCCATTCTCTCCCACACTCAGAATTCTTAGGGAAAGGCCAGGATTCCCTGTCTGTGTCTTTATGATCAGTGTCATGACCTACAGCAGAATCAAGACCTGCATGTTCTCAGATGTTTATGGGACAGACCTAAAACTTCCATTCACGTGAGTCATTGAGTGTCTTGGCATTCACCTTGTAGACTCAAGTACTCAGGCAGAAGCATACAATAGTAGGAGACAGGAGATCTCAGATCCTAGTCTCTTTCTTCAGGTAACTTCCCCAGGCACTTCTGAACTTGAGGACTTATGGGTCCATAGTTGATAAGGGCACTTTGCTCCCTATGGGGTTCCTTGTACCTTTTTTCTATTGGTTAGAACATGGAGGGACCAGCACTCCAAACTCCAATACCAGAAACAGATGTAAGAGATATGATACCATTTTGTTTGAGAATTATGTGGATTTTTATAAGAAATGGCTAATGGAAAGTCATTTCAATAATATGGCAAGCTGAATAGCTTTCTCAGAAAAGGCATATAAACATGCTGGATAATTTTTAACAAACTTTTCAAGCAATATGCAAACCATAATAAAAAGTAATGAAATCCTCATAGGCTAGGTCATGTTTGACAAAGAGGGAAGCCCTGTGAAGGTGGTGGCTTCAGCTTGACAGGCTCAAAGGAGAAGCAGCTTAGGTCCCATACAAAGTAGGAGTTGCATCAGCAGCCTCGGCCACCCATCCAAGCCCAGTAAAGCTGGGTCCATTGAAAGATAACTCTTCCATAGGGCAAACATGAAATTGTTCTGCCCCACACATAAGGATGTAGTAAGGAAAATTTCTAATCTCAGCCTTAGCTTGTAAGGGGGTCAAAAAAAAAAAATCTTTGTAAGAATTTCTGTTCACGAGCCAGTTGTCACATGAGTTTGGGACTAGAATTCACATCATGGTATAGTCTCAAGTACCCAAGTCATGAATTTGGTTGAAAGAGTTCCCAGTCATCTGGCAGAATCAGGAATTACACGACAGAAAAGCAGTCCCCAGGAACATAGCTTTCTCACATACACACACCACCCCCACCACCACTACCATCAACAATTATTAATAGAAGGAAACGTCCAGCAATTGGACCTGCAGAGATAATAGATATTCAAATGACTAGATGCAAAATGTAACATACACATGAGTATATGTTTAATATTTTTAAATAAATGAAAGAAATGAATAAAAGCATGACTGAGAAATAAGAGACTGTCTGAAAATGAGGAGGCAAGCAAATTTGAAAAAGAGACAAATAGAACTTCTAAAAAGTAAAAGCACAATGAATACAATTAGAAATAAGAATTTCTCATAAGGAAACAATAGGAGCAAAAACGAAATTATCATATCCATATTGGTAGTAATTCCTACCAAGAAAAGACTGGGAATAGTTCATGTGATCTATAATTAATAGACATGAACATTCACTAAACTTAAATAAAAAGGCATATTAGACATAGCTGAAGAAAGAATTTGTGAACTAGTGATTTGTTAATATCTGGTAGTAATTTCTACATGTATATGTTTTTATAATTTAACATTTCACAAAAATATAATTTACTTAATGCAATTTACAAAGCACTTTTACTGTAAATTTCACATTATTCTGGCAATAATCCCACAGGCTTTTTTAGGGTAGTTAATTCCTCAAATAGATCGTAGATTCTTTGAAAGCAAAAATTGAAATGTATATTTGGTCTCCCACAAATAACTATAAGGAATCAACAGATACTTCAACTGTTGAATGCATAGAGTTAAATCCATTTAATGTTTCTCTAACGTATAATGAATTTAAACAAAATATTCACTCTTCCTTTAAAAATCTTTCTCCAACTTAAAAGTAGTTCTTTTTAGCAAGTAATTTTGAAATCCTAAAACAAAAGTTGTTCGAAAAGAAACGACCTACATAAATACCATTTAACTGGGTGCCCAGGCTCAGATCTGCCCTCACATAGTCATCTAATTTTGGGAAAAGGAAGGGCTATAGGGGAATTTGGTAAATATTGATTCTCTACCAATTCCCTGACACTTTTTGTAATTTACATTTGTTATCATCTCAGTCGTCCTTTGAGAAAATGCTTCTGTAGGGGTGTCCAACATGCTGATTTTGTGAGGACTTTTTTTGTTTATGATGGCAGATAGCATGAAAAGTATGCAGGGATCTTTTTGTGTGCATGCTCATCAGCTTTCCTTACTGTTTATTTGTTTACTGTGTGGCCCAGGACAATTCTTAATCCTTCCAATGTGAGCAGAGAGAAAAAAAAACAAAAACAACTGGACACCCCTGAGTGATCTTTTTGTGTGTAAAGACAATAGATAAAGAATCATTATTTATTGGTTGCTGTATTTTGTGTCAGGCACTGTGTTATACTTAAAGTATTTTTTTCCTTTAAATAGTTCACCATTTTCCCCAGCATTTATGTGACATTCTCCCAGAAATTTCTCCTGCATGAGGTAAGGTACCAGTGGAATAACCCCTTGACGCTGCTGTGCCCTAGTCTCTTTAGAAGAGAGACAGGAACTACAGACCATGTCCATGGCCGTGTTAGTCTATAGAGCTCTGCAGCTTTGCTCACCTTTCATTCTAGCCTCATTTGTGTAAATTCTCTCATGTAATTGGGTCCTACCAGAGTCTGCTGAAAGATCCAAGTAAGCTACTCAGGAAAATAAATCTTAACACAGACTGGGGTGGCCAAGAGCAATTTGAAACTTAAGCCAAGGTCATGGCAAAAGTCCAGCCACCTTGCCCTGGTGTATGTAAGGAACTGAGCAACAACATCCACGTGATTAATAACAGCAAATACCCATGTGGTGCTTCCTTTATGCCAGGTGCTCTTCTAAGCTATATGGGTAAATTCATTTTATCTTCTCGGTTAGGTAGTAAGTATTGGTAGCTCAATTTTTAGATGAGGAATCATCTGCTAGGATCACAGGTACCACATGGCAGAGCCAGGGTTCAAATACCTGCAGTGGTTCCAGAGTCCACATTCTTAACCATTAACTCTACAACCTCCTGCACACTGATCAGACAATCTCACCACAGGGATATACAAAGGGCTTTGATAACTAAAACTTAATATAATACACGACACATGTACTCTACATCCGTGGCATTGAGGGCTTACAGAAAGTAAGAATTCTTGCAAGACTTCAGTAATTCCTTTTCACCTCAGGGCATGACAAACTTAAAGAATTGTGCCTCTAAGTAAGTAGAGCTCAGTTTCTGCCTATGCCAGATCAGACCTCACCCATTCATATCAGACGAGATCGGGCGCGTTCAGGGTGGTATGGCCGTAGACTCTCACCCATTCATATCAAATGTCTTCACAAAGCAGTCAGCGCACCCAAACCTGCCAGCTGGCTCTTCTTCAAGCCTTGGTTCTGTAGCAAGGAACCCTTTCCGGTTCTGCAGGAGGGGTGGAAGATAATTAACGTTGTTTCTCTAGTAATCTACTTCATTGTTTTCTATAAAATTCTGTATCTCTAGTCCTTTTGCCTTTTGGTCCTATAGATGTTGTCAGAATCAAAATGGAGTCACTTATGCCAAACTCTTAACAAAATGCAGTTGGGAGGTCATAACAGAGGGGCTCTGACATATAAGTTTATGCCAAAAACTACTCCAAGGAGTCTCTGAAAACCATGACCTTGCCCCAAGGCTACGTGACCTTACATGAAGAACACCTCTATGAGGACGTCTGTCCCTCAACGGCCTATTCAGCCTTGGACTGATGTCACCCTTGTTATCAGTCCTTGTAGCCAAGGTTAACTGCCTCCAAACAACTTGTGCAACCTTCTTCATTTCGTCTTTAAAAGTTTCCACTCTCCCCAGCCTCTTCAGATGGACGTATGATTTGTCATAGCTTACCTATTCTGAGTTATACACCCCATCGCTTATTCCCAAATAAACTCATTTATTTTGAGAGCCACTCTCTCTCTTATTCTAGGTTGACAAGGCTATAAATCTCTGTAGGGCACAGTCCTCTGTTATAATCATGTTATGGCCATGATTTCCAGGTAAGGGTACCAGTAGAGGCCTTAAAATGCAAAGAAGGTGTGGGTTTATCTCTGACAGCAAGTCAGGAAGGGAGAAGTGAGCGATGGATGTGAGGAGATAAATGCAAAAATAATCAACAGAAGTATAACTTTGGGGAAGAAAATGTACACAGTGGGTGACAGAAGTAACTAAGGAAAAATGGTTTGGGTCTAGGAAGGGACGTAGAGTCCCAGTCCCCGGCAACCTCATTCCTCTCCCACCACACCTCTCTCTGCCGCAGTTTGGCTTTCCTCTCGTCCACCTCTAAACTCTTCTGTGTGGTGATCAAGGTAGGAATTTAGGACCATCTACTCAATATCAAGAAGTAGGTTGGCGCCTTTCTTAATTTTCTTGTTGGCGCTGAGGACTCCAATTTTGCTATGAAGTCGAGTGTTAAAATATGGTCACTTCTTAGGAGAAATCTAATTGGAGAGAGAAATTCAGACAGTCCACCAAGCTGAAATTGGACCTCAAGCTATTCCCTAATTCACACCAACTCATTTAAGTTATCACATGCTTCATTTTCAAGGCACTTCTCAATTGGTGACCAATGAGAAGTATGTCCCACCATGCAAACTCTACCTATGATGGAGGTGATGACAATGAAGGTCACTCCAGAGAAATTAAGCTTCACCCCACACCGCCTCTCTGATTTCCCACAGAGAAGAGCACCAGGAGTCCCAAATCACACCTGTTGTGTTTACCCTTCCTACGTCTGTGGTTCTGAGCAATTTCACAGTCCTGATATCTGGCTTGTTGCACTAGCCTCAGAGTACCATCAAGTTTGTTTTCAGAGGAAACTTTCCAAAATATGCGATAGGTCCTGATAACAAAACAAAACAAAACAAAAACCTGTCGACAGCCAGAAAGAGAAGCAAGGTGCATTACTATTGCATTGGCATGCTGCTTTAGAGATCAGGGGAAATAGGACAGGCGTGAGTCCTATTACTGCTACAGCCTATTGCGTTCAGCCACGATGGAGCAGAACTGGCAAAGTGTATCCTGCGGTATTTTCACTTCATGCATTTGGCATTGTTGTTAGTTATTGCATTTAAGATACATCAGTCTGTTTACTCCTCGTGTTTCCTCACAGAGAAAATATTAACTGTGGAAAAAGAATATTCGGTGTTACAAATTATCCAGCTTGCTAGTCTCATTTCTCTGTTAGTATGCAATTGTTTATTTAGCTTCCCTTAGCAAATGAAATTTCAAGGGCATTTCAAGGGCTATAAATAATATAAAAAGAAAGGAGAGCCCCAAAGAATTTTTCTTCCCTCATCTTTCTTTCTTCTTCTTCTTCCGTTTTTGTATTCAGGAACAGCGCTGAATCATGCATATGTATGAATCAACAAAATCAGGTTAGCTAAGAAATTGGAAATTGCACTCCGCTAGAACATTTGTCTTGCTCTAGAGATCTTTGTTATGGATTTGAAGGACTAATAAAAAATCACCAGCATGACTGGAACAGATGTTTTTTATGGACTTGGGTTGTTAATAGTCTTTTTAGCTTCTCCTAAGGACTGAAGCAGATTCCTCACTTGTCCTCAGTACCTGAAATTATGTTAACATTGTCCAAAATGTACACTAACAAGCTACATTAAAAATGCCATAAATTGGAATAGGGATACTGAAAATGTCAACAAACCAGAATAAATTTTAAAAGCCGCAAAGAGAGACAGATGCTAGATACATAAATAGATGAATGAATAAATAAGAGACATTTCTATTTATTCTTCGGAGAGATAAATGAAGATAGATTTTAGACAGATCAATAATAGCATGAAATAAACATAACAAAAATAATTAGCTAATCATTGTTTTCTTCTTAAGGCAAGAGATAACCCCTTTCCTCACCAGAAATTGCCAGAATCATGAGAAGCACAGAATAGAAAATAAACTCAAAATGCTGCCCCTATGTTTACCTTGATGGTGTGCTTAGAAGTGTTTTTCCAGAGTATTCATATGCAATGTTCTTTCTTTCTAAGCCCTTACAAGTTGCTCCCAGTGGAGGCAAAAATTGATCAATTTTGCAGAGACCAAAATAGGTAAGAAACAGCAGCAAGCAAGCTTCCTGGTGTCCCTGAGAAGGCTATTTGTTGCCACCTTAAACTGCATGAGTAGGTGCAAATGGGGCACCTGCCCCCAGCCTTGCCCTCTCTCTGCCCATCTCAGTTGGAACACACCCCTGCTGGGATGCCCAGTCCCATTCAGCTTGAGGCCATCTTGCCATCTGCTTCCTCAACTCCTGGTGTTGCCCACAATTTATTTTGCTCTCGTTAATGAATGATGATATAGGATGAGAGGCAGAATCAAACTCGGTAGTGCTAAGCACTTTCTCCTTCCTCATTAATCACAAAGATACGCTGGTTTCAAATCCAGGTCTTCATATATAAGCTATGTAAGCTTGAGCAAATCTGTTGAGCTCTGAGCCTCAGCCTATTCCTCTGTTGAATCAAGGTACATATTATTTATTTGTCAAGATTGTTGTGAGGGGAAAAAAAGGTTGTTGTGATCTAGGGATGACAAATTCACAAGTACTTAAAATAGTGGCACATGGTAATCATTAAATAAGTGGTCGTCACTACTGTTCATTTATTCATTAATTCCACATACATATTTTGAGCCTTTCCCATGTGTTTGTTGTGTGACATTATAAGGTTATAGAAAAAAACAAGACCCTGACCTCTCAAAAAATTCCTTTTCCAGGGCCAGGCACAGTGGCTCACACCTATAATCCTAGCACTCTGGAAGGCCGAGGCAGTTGGATTGCCTGAGCTCACAGGTTTGAGACCAGCTTGAGCAAGAGCGAGACCCCCATATCTAAAAATAGCCGGGTGTTGGGGCAGGTACCTGCAGTCCCAGCTACTCAGGAGGCTGAGGCAAGAGAATCACTTGGGCCAAGAGTTGGAGATTGCTATGACCTATGATGCCATGGCACTCTATGGAGGGCGACAAAGTGAGACTCTGTCTCAAAAAGACAAAAATAAAGTTCCTCTTCCAGCTGAAGAAACAGATATGTAGATAAATAATTACTCCCAACAGCACATAATTAAATGAGTCAAGAAAGGCATAAGTGTAATTAGAGTCAGCATGTAAGGGTAGGGTGGCAAAAAATGGTTTGAAAAAGAGATGGTTGAATTTTTCTGAAAGCTTAATGAAAACCATATACCCACAAAAGCAAGAAGAACCCCAAGCAGAGAAATACAAAGAAAACTATACCAAGACATATTATAGTCAAATTAAAGGAAAAAAACAAAGGTAAAAAGAAAATCTTAAAATCCTCCAGAGAAAAAAGACACATTATAACAGAACAAAAATAAGAATAATTTCTGACTTCTGATTAGAAATAATTCAAGCCAGAAGATAATGAATATCATGATTAAATTGCTGAGAAAAAAAAATAAAAACTGTCAACTTAGAATTCTATAAATAGTGGAAATATATATCAAAACTGGAGATGAAATAAAGATATCTTCAGATAAACAAAAATGGAGAGAATTATAGTCAGCAGATTCAGACTATGAGAAATGCTAAAAAAAAAAAAAAAAGAAAAAAGAAAAGAAAAGAAAGAAAAAAAGAATAGTTCTTCAGCCTGAAGACAAATAGTAAAATAAATCTATAGGAAAAATTTAAGAACATAGAAAATATAATAGATTATTTTCCTCAAGTTCTTTAAAAGACAAGAAAAAACCAGGGTATGTGTTTAATAGCATACTAATAATATATATCTTGCATTGAAACAGTTGCACAAAGAAAAAGATAAACCGTCATATACTGTTGTAAGGGTCTATATTAAACATAAAGTTGCATAATGTTAATTAAAAACAGACTAACATAAACAGGACACATTGCAATGCCTCGAATAGCTACTAAAAGTTAAATAAGTAAACAAAGTAGTGTATCTAAATGTTAATAGAGGAGACAAAATAGAATAATAGGTTAGGCATGGTGGCTCAGGCCTGTTATAACATTCTGGGAGGCCAAGACAGGTGGGTTGCCTGAACTCAGGAATTCAAGACCAGCCTGAGCAAGAGCAAGACTCTTCTCTATTAAAAATAGCTGGGTGTTGTAGCCAGTGCCTGAGTCCCAGCTACTCAGGAGGCTGAGGCAAGAGGATTGCTTGAGCCCAAGAGTTTGAGGTTGCTATAAGCTATATGCCCCAGCACTCTACCCAGGGTGACAGAGACTCTGTCTCAAAAAAAAAAAAAAGAAGAATGAAAGTACTTGAGTAATCCAAAAGAAGCTAGAAAAGCAGGAACAAAGAACAGAGGGGACAAATAGAAAACAAATAGCGAAATAGTAGATTTAAACCTGGGAATATGAATAATTGCATTAAATGTAAGTGGATACACGTAACAGCTGAATGTCAGAGCTTATCAAACTAGATTAAAAGGGGAAAAACATATAACTAAAAGAGGCACACGTTGAAATACAAAGGTATGGATATTTGCAGGTAAGAAGATAGAAGATAGACATGTAAATGTACACATGCATAAGCTAGTGTGGCTATATTAATATCAGACAAAATTGAATCAAAAACAGGAGAGATCACTGAAAATAAAGGAAGACAATGAACCAATTTAAAGGACACAACAATATTCAACATGTATGCATCTAACAACAGAACTATCAAGCTACAAAAAAGACACAGAAGAATCTTAAATGTGTATTTCTAAGTGAAAAAAAGCTATAATCCTGACCTTGTAAGTTGACAGAGACATTACAAGAGAAGAAAATTATAAACCATAATTCTAACAAAATATGAGTAAATGAAAAACAGAAAAGAATAATACCTATGATCAAGTAGGTTTTGTACCAAGGACATAAAGTTGCTTTACCATTCAAAAATCAATCAAATTATTTCATCACATTAATAGAATAAAGAATAAAAACCAAATGATCCTTTTCCCCTAGAGTTTTGCCAATATCAATGTCTTTATATAGTGATTAAGAAAATGCTATGAGGGCTATCTCTCACAATATGATCAAAATGTTTCTGATTGTATATGAAGCACATTCTGCCCTATGATTGCACCAATGTACACAATTATGATTTAATAAAATTATTAAAAAAAAAA
>CAUYRH010082076.1:0-13138 GCA_963574655.1 Perodicticus potto
CACCTATGGTACATCTTAGAAGGGTACAGGTGAAACTTACTTAATGCAGAATACAAATGTCTTCATACAATAACTAAGAAAATGCCATGAAGGCTATGTTAATCAGTTTGATGAAAATAGTTCAGATTGTATATGAAACCACCACACTGTACCCCTTAATTGCACTAATGTACACAGCTATGATTCAATAATAATAAAAAAAAAACAAAGAATTTTATTTGGCTTGGGTTATATGCAGGCCACAACTTTTTTCTATTGTGTTCATGCAAACACAATAGACACTCTCCAATAAAAATACAGGTTAAAAAATTTTACTTGAAAAAAAGACTAGCATCCGAGAACAAAAAATTGATGCTTTATTCCATATGCAATCGTATCACTCCACACACTTTCTGCCTTGCCATCTACTTTGGTATTTGAATTAACAAAGACTCTCAGAATAAAACCTATTCATTGGCACGACTAACCAGTATGTATGTAAGCTATTAGACAGCTATGAGGTTAGAGTATTTCCAAGCCACAATACTAGCCTCAGATCATGAATCAAATAAAAATCCCATTCAATTAGGAACCTTCCTCTTTGAATCCCAAGAGTTTATTTACTGTCATATGTGGATATTAAAAAAGAGTTCTTGCATTTTGTTTCTCATCTGCTGTCCATTACTTTAACACTTAAAAAATGCTTTTCACCAATTCAGTGAATGCACATGTGCCAAAAAACACTTTTCTAAATCACGAGGGCACAATTTCACACTAGAATAATGTAAGTGTATGTGACAGCTAAAACCAGAACACATAAAAGTCTAATTACCAAATTCATAAATTATTATAATTCTATAAGTAGTTATCCACTATGTGCAATGCATCGTGGTAGCTGCTGTCTATAAAATGAGATTAGTCTTCCACACAGCCTCTCGGGCAACATTAACGCTGTCAGTCTTCCATTCAGCCCTCATAGGTGACATTAACACTCTCATACAGACAAGAAAAATAAGGCTCAAAGAGAAAGCACACCTCACAGAAGGTCAGAGCCAGTAAGTGGAGGAATCACACAGATAGTTTAGAAGCCCAGGACCAACCCCACATACCAGATTCTTCACACCCTACCCATCCATCTTCAATATCAGCTTTGTACTTTAAAATCAAAGCCAACTAATAATTGTAATCATTTCCCTCAATTGGTGAAAATCAGTAAAGCAGATATGAGTTTAGCTTCCAGAAGTGTGTTTGACCTCAGCATTCATATTTCACAGTGTGGATGCAGGTTCTGCAAACATCTTTAAGCACTGACACTGCAGCCAAGGGACAGGGTGATATTCCCACCAACACAGGTTAAATTCAGTAGAAGGATGTCTCCAGGCGGAGCTCATAACCCATGGGTAACCCCAAAACCTGACTGGAGTTCACATCCTAAAGGCAAGGCAGGCAGAGGTGGGCACAAGGGGACATATCAGCCAGCTGCAGCCTGATGAGTGGGGCCAGCCTGAGGAAAACTGTAACCAAGGTTACAGCTTGGATTAAGCCCGCGTCAACCTACTCATCATGGTAAACTGGGATGAGGAATTACTAAAATGTGGCAAAGGTGGACATATCTACTTGCTTGATTTGGGTGTTTTGACAAGGGAAGAAAAGTAGCATAGCCCCATGTCACCATGGTACATAACACTGTTGCAATGTGAGGGTGAATCTGATAATGTAGAACAGAACGTAACAGAGCAGCAGTTCTCAATGTTGGTCAACAGACTAGTGTTGTTTCCAAGACTTTTCAGGGGGGTCCAAACAGTCAAAATTACCTCTACAATAATTCTACAATGTTATTTGTCGTATCTGCTATGTTGGCATTTTGACTGACAATGGGTAAAAGTGACGGTATCTTTGGATGAATAACGGCAGAACCATCAAACTATATAATCATTTTATTTTTCACCACTAGCCATTTACCAGGTCAAAAACAGAATGAAGAGTTTCACTCTAGAAGCCTTTCCGTGAAGCAGTCAGAATTAAACTTTATTAAACCTCAACTCTTGAAGTTACAAATTTTTAATATTCTGTGTGACAAAATAGGAAGTATGCAGAAAGCTCTTCTGATACATGACAGTTCCGCAAAGGAAAAGAACTTCTATAATCACATTTCAAGCTGAACTAGCTGCTGTTTCCATGGAACACCATTTTTACTTGAACAAATAACTGATAAACAACCTATGATTTTCCAGACTTTGTATCTGGCAGACATTTTCTTGAAAATAAAGTGAGCCTGCAGTCATGTCAAGGAAAACAATTGAAAGCACTTGTTGTCAATAATAATATTCCAACTTTTAGATAAAAATTAGAAGTTTGGCAAACTTCTCTTTGCCACTATAATCTTAATAGCTTCCCGAAAGATTGGTGGTAATATTAGTGAATGGAATGATTCTGATATTATAGAAGACAATGTGCCAACTTTTGGAAGATCTGCATAACTCAATCTAGCAATATTTTCCCAGGGACAAACGTATGATGCTACAAAACCGGACCTGACATGAATGAAGGATCCAGTCACGTTGCAAGACAGAACAATGTATCTTAACATCAGAGTGTGAAAAGTTCAGCAATGTTTCAGGTCTCTCCCTGTAAGAAATTCTTAAGAAACTACTATTTGGGGCCATAATCTCAGCCCTTTAGAGGCTAAAGTAGGAAGACCACTTGAGGCCAGGAGTTCCAGGGCAGCCTGGGAATCATAGTAAGACTCTATATCAAAAAAAATTGTTTAATTAAAAAAAACTACGGTTTTTCAAGTTTTGGTATAGTATTAGAAAACAATATCCAAAATTACCTGGAAAAAAACTATTAAAATGGCCCTTTCTTTTCCAACTACACAGTTGTGTGAGATCCAGTTTTCTTCAGCTGCTGGGCCTCCTACAACAGCAGCGTCCGGACTTTCCCTCAGGTGCTCTCGATTAGCAGGTGGGGAACAAGCGAGGGGGGGACAGAAAAATCAATCAGCAGCAGAACTGTGGCTGGAGGCAAAGCTGAGCACTCTCACTGATTGTGAATCGTGTCACTGGGTATTGTTTGGGGCGACATCCTTCTGGGGGTTAAGATGCAGAAAGAGGAAGGATTGCTACCTGTTCCTGAGAGTAACAAAGGAGCAAACAGCGAAGATGAAGTGAATGAAGCGAATCCCTCATAAACATCCTTGGAAATACCAGTTCTCCCGAGGGAGGATGACTGCTACCTGCTGGCCTGGCTTCAAAGGAGACCTGACCTCAGAACAGAGGGGCAATGAGCAGGCAGGACTCCTGAGGCAAAGCTCCGATACTCAAACCACCCACCCAATGCAAAAGTATTCAGGCTGAGGTAAGAAAGAAAATTAGGGTGTTAATTCATCTTGGGAAAGGAAATGGCCTCATTTTGGCATTACTCACAAAGCAGCATGGCATGTTCTATAAATTCATTCATTAATAGGTTAAAATTAAAGTTACATAGAGGAAAAATCCACTAGACTCTGATAGCACTTGTCTTTAGGAATCATACAATTGGTATGTTTCTAAAAGGAAATGAAGAACAAAAAATTAATTTTACGAGGGGGGGTAGGATAAGGTGGACAGAGGAAGATCACCAAACAGAAAAAGCTGCCAGTTGTTTAAAGGATCGAAATTTAATACAGGAGTCAACTCAGAAATAGACTTCCATGACCTCGTAGAACACACATCTGTGCTGAACTAGATGTTGGCTTGGTCCACCAATGAGTTACTACACATCGTTTGAACTCCTTCCAGAGATAGTATTGACATAACAGTAAGTTAGCATCTTTTTTAAAGATCATACATTGCTATGTCTTATGTTTTCACGGGCCATCCCCTTTCCCCCCTAGCATTACCCTGGCAAACTATAGATACTCAATAAATAACTTCATTTCTTTTAAACATTTAATAGCTGGGGCTGGAGTGGGGAGGGCATTTTTCTTTAAAAGACTTACAAGTATCACTTGGTTGCTTTCATAAAAAGAAACTGCAAAGGGCAGTTGGAAGGAGATGGCTAATTGCAATAATAAACATGGTTGAAATGGAAACTATTGATTGAAGGAGAAAACCTTCAGACCAAGGGATATGAGACGGGGATGGAAATATATAATTTAGGAGGTTGGCTACTCAATAAGCACTTGTAGAACGGCTTCTTCCCAAGGGGAACAGATGAAAAGGGAGCACATCATCCAGAGACCTCGCTGAGAGCTACCAACACGCACGTCACACCTCTCTCCCCACACGCGTTCCTTTAAGGCTGAGCACAATATCTGGGGGGGGGCTTGTTCAATAGAACCACATTGCTCTTAGGCTCCCATGCAGAATGAAACAGGTTTAGCTCAAAGTCTTCCAATCTTAGAGAGAGAATCTCATTAATGCCAGAATTATATTAAACAGTAATGGTTGCTGCTTTAGGTTTCGCATGAAAAGGAACTTTGGCTAGAACCTGGGTAGTTGTATTATAATCTTTTTTGTAAATAGCAGCCATTGTTTACAGAGACAGATTAATGTTATTGCTATGCTGCTGTTAAATAATGTATGAAGGTACTTAAGGTGATATTGCAGAATGGTCTCAGATGTCACCATTCACACATGGGGAAGCCTGGGTCATGGTACCAACCATGCTTGACACCCAGAAGTATTTGGTTTGAATTGCACAGTATTTACAGGTGAGAAATTTTATGTGGATATCTGGCTTTTCAGATCTTCTTGGGAGGAAGATGTGCAATCTGTCAAGTGGGCCTGCATTCCAGCATGACAGCAGTCAACTGGATGTGATCCATGACTCCACGGCCACAGGTGACTTCCTGTTCCGCACTGTCTCCAGGCAGCCTACCACATGTGAAAGATTGGCTTTCCCTGCCCCGCTCTACTGGTAGTTCAGTTAGAAACCTGCTGGCCCAACCCGATGTTTCACATAAGAATATCTCAGGGCATCCCTCTCACTGGGGCCACTCACCGCCTAAAATGAAGGCTGAGAATACAGAAGGAAATGACACCTCTGGAGCTACCATTGGAAGCCAAATCTGAATGTAATGAAAATAACACAATTGGCCAATATGTGAAAATTACTAAAATTCTTCCAACTAAGTAACAGAAGGCTAAAATGTCTGCTACTGATTGCTCTTTGGGTCAAGAGCATGTGCTAACACTCAATAAAGCCTACAAATACAAACTGAGGAGTCTGCATTTCCTGAGACCCGCATATCTGGGCTGCGAGTACAGCCAGGGAATGCTAAGACACCTGGAATGATGTGCTGGCTGGCCTGGCTACTTAAACTTTCAAGGATGAAAACATCTGCTGCGTATACCCTAAAGAAATGGAGCCAAGATAGTGCATTTTAATACTTATAAGCTTTTAAATGTCTGCAAAGATCATGGGGATTGATTGGGCCCTTGACTTCTTCTTTGCATAGGTTATTAGGAAAGAATAAAATCCTCATAGACACATTGATAATAGCACATTGCATCCTGGAAATAAAAGTTGGGATCCTTAAATATGATGACTTTTGTAGGGTCTTGGAGTAAGATTTTTATTAATATTAAAAGCTGCCATAAGAAATGTATAAAAATTATCTGAAATTCATGGGAACTTTACCCATAATTTCTGGAAATCTTTTAATGCATGAAGGTGGCACCTTTATGTTAAGTAATCTGTGTTAAGTTCTCTGAAGTTTGAAAAGGAAAAAAAAAAAAACAATGCTGAACGTGTGCTCAGATGGCTATACACTCATTCCTCGGTGTGGAGGGAACTGGCAAAAAGAATGGTCACCAATTTTTACAAGAGGCTTATGTCTCATGTGGTAGCTGTGAACAGTGAGGACAGTATGGCCTACAATCTTTTGTTCAGCCTTCTTATTTACTAAGACCAAGATATGTTTTAAAAACTGAGGGGTAATAATTAATAATCCTTTTTATGACTTTTAAGCTGTATAATCTAAGAAGGAGAAAAATTTATGTATCTATGGGAGCAGGAAGAAAATGTATAAACCAACTCCAGGCCTAGTACTCAATCCTAACTTATTATGGAAAGCAACTCAGTTTGCTGTTCCCTCAGGCAATAGTTTGACTTGAAGGATCTAATAAGGTAGGTTTTTTTTTTTTTTTAAAGACTTTTAGTCTTCAAAGTGTCTTTGAATAAAGGTCAAAATATAAAATTCTAGCAAATCCCAAATGCAAAATTGAAAATTAATATCATCTAGCAATCAGAAAAAAACATCTGCCTTAGTAGAACACTTTATAATAGCTGCTCATTTGTCTGTCCTGACCTGATGGGTGTGAATCATGTCTAAGTCACCCCTGTACCCAGCTTCTAGCACAGGGCTTTGCACCCAAGAGGTGTCAGTAAATGGTTAACACCCACAAGCTATCGAGAATACTAAAGTCAAATGTGTATAAATATTAACAAAATGTTTAGAAGTTTTTAAAAATTATTTAAAATGACATAGTATCTTGCAAAGCTCCCCGCATCTTAGTGGCATGCACCCATGGCTTACCAAAATACACCATCAAAATAATGCATTAGAGAAAAATCATGCCCGCAGACCCTACTTAAAAAGTAAGAGGTGTCTCCATTAATTTAGCTGTTGGTTCTAAGCATGAGCTTCATAAAAACATTCAAAGGAATGTGAGTGCTCATGTTTTCATTTGTTTATTTTGTATGATCACCTGAAAATGTATGGCTCACAAAAGCCAGGCTTCAGAAAAATTTAAACACACAGCCTTCATGAAGCTGTCGATCCAACTCCAGTTCTCTTCACCTTGTCTTAGTTTCTCCAGAAGAAATTGAAACGTGAGTCACTATTCTCAGTGAGTCACTAAGCATAAACAAGTGTGAGATGTTAGGGACAAGCTCAGCGCTGCTCCTGCTCTTTTCCCTCCAGATCTTGCTATATTCCTAACAAGAAAGGAAGTGACGGGGCAGGAGAGTGGAACCTGTGGGCCAAACAGGATGGCCTAGAACTCAACCAAAGTTCACGACAAACACTCGGCCCTGGCCCCTAAGCAGCAGCAGTTCTAAATTTCAAAATAACTAAATTTTGAAAATTTTAAATGTCTTACCACAAAAAATAAGTAAGTAAGGTGATGGCTATGTTAATCAGTTTTATGTAAGAATTCCACATTGTATATCAAATCATCACAATGTATCCCGTAAATTTATACAGCTATTATTTTAATTAAAATAAAAAAATAAAATTAATAATAAGACCAGTGCACACACTCTGGGTATCTAGCGTCACATTTATCTGACCCTCAGTGGCTCAGGCTATGACCTCAAAACTCTATACCTCTGCCTGGCACACACAGGCACAGATGTCGGAATGAGAGAATATAGGAGCTGGAAATCGTGTAAAACTTACCAAAATCTCAACACGAGGAAGAGGCGGGACATGAGGGTTTAGGCATTTGCCCTTGCTATTTGTAGACGTCTTTCTGACAAACTCACAAAGGAAGATACTCGAATAATATTTAGAATGCAGAAGGCAGGTCACACTGAGGAAATAGTACATAAAACATCCCTACCTTTCAAAAAAGTGAAATTGGAAGCATTGACAGTGCTTATGGAGAACACCATGGGAAGAAGAGATGTGAGTTAATAGCTCCGCTTCTGTCAAGAATGTGAGTTTAAGAACTGAGTGAGTCTCAACATTTCTAGGTATTTCCTCATTTATCAGAGATTGGCCTAAGACGTTCTCTTCAGGCCCAAAACTTTAAGACCGCAGACAGTGAAGCAGATCTGAAAATGATACTAAAACAAGTTACTGTCCCAGAGACAACTGTGAACGTAAGCTGCTCATGCTGTACACGTACTTTTTATCATCTGGAACGCTCCATATGTCCATGTTCAATGCCTCTACACATTTTTCCACCTCATAGAAGTCCAATTACCTAGTAAAGCCCCAATTCAAATGGAATTTCTTTGTAGTATGATGGTAGATGGACTGTGAATATAGTCCCTGTAATTCATAACCTTTGCCTTGCAGCTTTGCTGTATTTCTCATCAAAAGGCGGAGTCTATTTCCATCCCCTCTGAATATTGACTGGCTTTGTGGCTTGTTACAGTCAACAGAGTGCTGCAGAAGTGACTGTGAGCCAGTTTTGAGCCTAGACCTCAAAAGGCCTTAAACTCTTCTGCTTGCACTTTGGAATACCACCTTGCCATAAAAAAAGCCCAGAAACCTCCAAAGTCCTCCCAAATGGCTGCATCCTAGACCAGCCGGCTGACCACCACCTGAATGAGCCCAGACAAGATCAGCAGAGACAAGCCCCTAACCTGTGACTGAGCACAGATGAGTCAACACTGTCAACACCAGAATAGCCCTGCTGACCCCTAGACTGGTGGGAACAGTAAGTTCTCACTGTTTTCAGCTACTGACTTTTGTGGTACTTTGTTACAGAGATGTACATGCTGACCCCGAAGTCTCCATAAGAGACTAAGCACATCTTCTGTACTCCTGCAGCACAACTGGAGCTTATCACATCACAGAGCAGCTCTACATAAGCATGTCCTGGGTCATGATCTCAATTCACCGTCATCTTTGTATTCCCCAACACTTGTTGTACGAAGATACTTCACACACATTGACTCAAAATGGCACAAATAAAGCATAATTTCAGGAAATATTCTAATTAACAAAAGACACTTCAAGCTTCTGCAAGGTGGAATGATTTTTCTACTTGGGTAGCAGCAGGGAGAAAATGCAGTTGGGAACTCAGGCAACAAAGGGGGTCATCTTCTGGAAAACAGACAAGCAGAGCTGAGCAGAGAGAGGCAGGGTTCTGAAGGGGATAAGAAAGAAATGTAGTTACAAGGGGAAAAGCAGGCCATATTAGTCTCAATTATCTAAAACCCTGAGCAATCTACAGCCTTGAATGTAAGAGTGTAGCTTAAAAACATAGTTCTCCAAAAGGCTCTCCTATGTGTACTTTTGGGAAATGAAAGAATGACAAGTATCTAAAGTCATAAGGTTTCTCTTTACTGTTAGACAAGAACTACAATGTGTGCAACCAATAATAAAAGCAGCAAACCTAATTCTAGTAGAGCCTCCATACTTGACCACCTTCCTACATTGATCACCTCCTTAAGTTGACCCAATTTTCACAGACCAGACATGCACCACATGTACATATCAGTACAGCAGGCCTAGTTCCTGGTGTTGACCACCTCTGTATGTTGACCAGTTTGTTATAGTCCCTTGGGTGGTCAACTTACAGAGGTTCTGCTGCATTTCAGGGGAACACAGGGTGCCGCTCCCTCAGAGCTGCTACTCCACAGCAATAGATTTCAAGATCCTCTGTGTCAGAGAGGTCTCTAAGAGTTCTGTTCCCAGTGTGCTGGATAGTCTGCTCCATCCACTAGAGGCTATGAAAAATCTACCATTTCAGAAATTAGTCTCTTTAGGGGATAAATTTGTTTCCATCAAGACTTGGCACTGCTCCCAGAAATAAACAAAGGATTTATTCCCATTCAAATGGCTGTTTCAAAATAAAACTCCCAAGAAAAAGAGCTTATGACTAACCCTGAAGTTCCAGTTCCTTATAAATCACTTCCCTCAAGAGGCCCCCCCTAAAACCTCAACTTCAGAGATACCTTTTACAGTTTACTCCCCATTATCCATGCTCTAGGAGAAATGTGAAACCCACTATGTGGCAATGTTAATAAAAGGCACTGTCTTAGTCCTCCTGGCAGGAGGGCTTCTCTACAGAAGGCCAATTTCCCCCACTCAGCCAATGGCAGAATAACCCAATGTCAGTACGTTCAGTGTTCCTCCCCAGTGGAGCTCTTCATGACCAAGTAACCAGAGTTACTCACAGTGGTGCTCAAGGAACTCCCTTAGGAACACTCCAGAATGCAAGCCTCCATTCACCCATCACACTAGGAATGACTTTTTTTTTTCTTTGAGACAGAGCCTCAAGCTGTCACCCTGGATAGAGTGCTGTGGCATCACAGCTCACAGCAACCTCCAATTCCTTGGCTCAAGCGAGTCTCTTGCCTCTGCCTCCCAAGTAACTGGAACTACAGGCACCCGCCACAACGCCTGGCCATTTTTTGGTTGCAGCCATCATTGTTTGGCAGGCCCAAGCTGGATTCGAACCTGCCAGCTCAGGTGTACGTGGCTGGCGCCTTAGCCCGTTGAGCCACAGGCACCAAGCCACCCTAGGAATGAATCCTGACATTTATGGTTCCATGTCAAAGCTAGAACTTAACTCCTTTTATTCAAGAACCTGTATTAGGTTGCTGTAACATTTTCTTGCTCTCATAGTTTTCCTCAGCCTAGATAAATCATCTTGTCTTCCTCATATGAAGGGAACTGAATAAACTCAGGTACCCTCACCTTATGAGCTAGCTAAGAAGTATGGTGTCAGGCAAATTCTGATCTTTCTCAAAACTCAACATTTTGCAAGATTATCCTCTCATCAGGACTTTGCTGCAGACTGGGTAAAGAGAGATACACAATAAAGAAATGCTAGGTCTTTGTAAGTAATGAAGGCACATACAGTAGCCCATGAAGACACAAAAAGAAATATTTATTGCAGATGTTTGTAAACTAGGGTCTCGATGAGCTTCAGGGGCTCAGGAAGTCCATATGATTATATGCAAAATTGTCTGTATATATGCACACTTATAAATGCACATTTTTATATGTGGAAAGAATGTGCAGCTATCATCAGATTCTCCAATTTTCTCCCAAAACTTAAGAGCCAGTGCATTATGAGGGCAAACTAGTCCCAGACATCAGATCTCTTTGAATAAGTAATTTAATAATTTATTTAAGACTAACCTAATGTTGAAATACACCATGAGAGGCTATGTTAAGAGTTTCAATGCCATTTAAAGTAACATACTGCAGTGACAGATGTTCATCAAAAACACATCATATTTACAACAGAGCGAGTCACTTTCATACTTTAAAATCAGATGTAACAGAAAATGTTAAGACAGGCTTCTTTATTGCCATAGTAGCAAGCTTTCTCTCTCACCTTCTCAAACACGCTCATAAACACAAGAGAAAAAGAAATGAGACCTGGGGGAGTGGAGTGGTTTAGAAGTCACACATCCAAAACAGACAAGAAAGTAGACAAACACTTCTAAAGCATGATGATCACAACAATTTTGAAGTTATCCTTGGAAAACAGTGCAACAAAGAACTAGTACCCAGAATTAATTTTAAAAAAAAGAACCCCTCAAAACTCAATACAGCAAAAAGACAAATAAAATAATGGACAAAAGACTTGAACAAACTCTTTAAAGAACATGTTGAATGTCACTTGACATCACAAGTATTGGCAAAGCTGTGGGACTAAAATGCCACACACTGCTGGTGGAAAATGAATTAGAATTATCTTACAAAGGTAAAGAAATTCTTGCCATACAACCTATTATTTTCATTAAGTAGTGCCCTAAACAAATGAACCACTTGTCTGAAGGTAAACTTGTACATGAATATGCATAACACCTTCATTAGTAACAGCAAAAAAACTAAAAACAACTGAAATGTGGTATAGCCCACAAAGGATCACCACTGGCAGATATCCAATGGTGGATACATGGAAGCCAATACATCTGTCAAAACTCAAAAGGTGCACTTAAAATAGATGCATTTTGTTTTAAGTAAATTATACCTAAATAAGTTTTTTTAAATAAATTGTTTTTACTTTTTTAATTAATTTTTAATTATAAACATAGCTGTCTACATTTATGGGATACAATGTGATGATTTGATATACAATGTGAAATGCTTAAATCAAACTGATTATAATTACCATCACATCACTTACTTATTTTTTGTGGCATGACATTTAAAATTTACTCTTAATTATTTTGAAATATACCTTTGCACTGTGCACATTAGTTGAGATCCCACCAAATGCCCCCCCTCCTCCTACCAGTCTCCTTCCCTCTCCCCACCACTCCCCCTTGCTAGACTGTATTTGCGGTTATAAAGAAATGAGATTAAATTATCATCATAAATTGGAAGTTTTTTCCACTCCTTGTCATTTCTAATTCACTGAAAAATGTTGGATTCACATTAAAATGTGCGTAATAAAGCTGGAAGAAAAATTGCCAGATTGCACTGTCTCTAAACTACCCCGGAGCTACACTATGATCATATGCAATATCCAATAGTAATTTGACCAAAGTATTATGTACTATGCACCTATACTCTATATGGTTATAAATGTAATTTTAAACATGCATTCAACGTTTGAGTAGTAGCATTTTCTAAATACTTAAACTCAAAAATCGCTTCTTTGAAACCTAAAAACACACAATTTTTTCATATTTAATAATAAAATCAGTCTTACTATTGTGTAATCACCTTATCAAAATACACACAAAAATTACCCCCTTTAAAAAGTATAATTATAATACTCATAATATTCATAATATATGACTCACAATGCTAATAATGTGAGGTAACATGAAGGTAGACTCCAGATTTATGTTAGAGCTCTGTGTGTTAGCACCCAGAGTTTAATATCTCCCTGAGGCAACAGATCTTCTGCCTTCTTATTAATTACATTATTTGTTCTTTTCAAAGGTTTACAGCTTTTAACTCATGTTTTGGCACTTTATCCCCTCCAAAAAGAGATAATTTAACATGCATATATTGTGTTTAATTACCCATTGCAAATTCTATGTCTGCTCCTCCTAAAGAAAATTCTGAGAACTGAAGCCCTTAAAAACATTTAAATTATACTTCCAAAATATGTGTTCAAACTACTATTGGATATTGCATATGATCATAGTGTAGCTCCAGGGTAGTTTGGAGACAGTGCAATCTGGCAATTTTTCTTCCAGCTTTATTACACACATTTTAATGTGAATCCAACATTTTTCAGTGAATTAGAAATGACAAGGAGTGAAAACAATCTCCTAAATTAAGAAAGGTATAAATCACATAGAAAAGACGTTGATAAATTTCAACTAAACTTCTGATCATAAAATATAAATGAACCACAAAATAGCAGAATACAACAATATCCAAAGAACAGAAATCTAGAATATATAATGAACAACTCAATAAGCAAACAAAAAACCAGACAACCCAATAGGAAAAGACTTGAACTAACAACTACAGGAAAAAAAAAAAACAAAAAAAAAAAACCTATAATAAAAGTTAGTCAGCTCA
>CAUYRH010082078.1:0-16409 GCA_963574655.1 Perodicticus potto
AATGCTTATTGCAGCCCAATTCATAATTGCTAAGTCATAGAAGAAGCCCAAGCACCTATCAACCCACTAATGGATTATTAAATTCTGGTACATGTACATGATGAAATATTAGGCAGCCTTAAAAAAGATGGAGACTTTACCACTCTCATGTTTACATGGATGGAGCTGGAACATATTCTTCTAAGTAAAGCATCTCAAGAATGGAAGTAAAAGTATCCAATGTACTCAGCCCTACTATGAAACCAATATATAATCACCCACACTTTCATGTGAAAGATAAAACACAACAGTAGTCCAGGAGGAAGGAGGGAAGAGTAGGAGGAGGGAAGGGAGGGGGGAGGTTGAGTGGAGGGAGAGTAATCAGTTGGTCCTCACCTATGGTGCATTGCAAGGGTACTCTGATCTCTCTCCTCCCAGTCTCTGCCCAACCACACCCCCAAACTCCTGTAGTAATTGCCACCTGCTGCACCCCTTGTAGGGCTGCCAGTGCATCTTTCTTTGCCAGGATTTGTGACAACCGTATCTTACTTACTTTTGCTTTCTCGAGGTAGCTGGCACAAGGCTTATCACCCAGTTGCTCCAGGAACATTTGCTGAATATTCATCAAATGAAGTTTGGCTGTGGCAGAACCATTTTTAAACAGCTTTATGCTCCTAAATTCCCACATGAATACTTTCTGGAAAGAGCGTAAGGTCTGGCATCAGGCTTCTAATCCCTGCTCTGCCACCTCCCGCTTGCGTGACTTTGTGTAAATCTATCTATCTTTCCTCCTGGGTCAGATGGAAATGATGACAGTGCCTTCTTCAGGGAGTTGTGAGGATCTGTGCAGGTAATAAGTAGAAAGCACTTACAACAGTACCTGCTACATGATAACTTTTATTTTTATATTGTCTCCTCAACATCTTCACTTGGTAGCTGTCTCTAGTTTATACATTAAAAAAACTAGTGCTCTGAAAACTCAATTACATGCCTAGACTCATAGCACTCATGCGCACGACTGAAATTCCATCCAGGATCCACCCACTCCAGCCGAGAGCTAATGACACAGGCCATGTGCTCGGCGTGTCAGGAACACTGGAGCAGACACCATGTAGGTACAAACCATCAGCCCAGACTGCCCTGTGGTTTTAGTCTCTGGGGATAGGGAAGCACAGCTGGAATAATTCCTCAAATCAGGTCAAGCAGAAATTTGAACTAAATATTTGCTTTCCATGAGACTCCAGACCTGCACCAACACATCCCCCCGACACCAGGAACACTGTGGCTAGAAACTCGGGATGTGGTTGTGCAACTGCCCCACTCCAGCTATACAAAGAGCCACATGGCAGCAACAGGAAAAAAACTGAGGACTTGTAATGCATGCCAAGACAGCTGAATACTTAATAGCTTTATTTATTTTTTAGTTATTTATTTTATTTTATTTTTTATTAAATCATAACTGCATACATTAATGCATTTATGGGGTACAATGTGCTGATTTGGTATACAATGTGGAAAGCTTAAGTCAAACTTGTTAATATAACCATCACCTCACTTACTTATTTGTTGTGGTAAGACATTTATACCCTACTGTTAATAGTTTTAAAATGTACCATTGCATTGTACACATTAGGTGAGGTCCCACCAAATTGTAGAAGCTCACAGCCGACTAAAAATCTGGTAGGCACTCAGTAAATACCTGGGAGCTTGTCTACCTGATAGAACTCTCCTGAACTTGGTAACTAGCCATCTCCTGCTTTTAGGGATGATCTCTGTTCCCCTGCCCCCACCACACTCACCCATATCCATAAGTTAAACCCTTAATCAAAGGGTCTAACAACATGGAAGAAGTGGTTTTTAATCCTAGTATAAAAGGATATTTAGGTTAATTCAAAGGTAAGCAAAAAATTAAATTAGTTAAGAGCCCCCATTGTTCAAACATACTGGTTGTTATTTAAAATAACCCTTTGGAAACTTGAAACTGAAAACTACTTCCTTAGCTTTTTTTTTCCCATCCTGTACACACACTGATAAGTTATTGCAGGGCAAGGAGTGTTTGGGGAGGATATGAGTTAGCACAGAATTTTTCACTTAAGGGGAAAAAAGCATTATATTTGTTTTGAAAAGAAATGTCACGTAAAAATTAGACGTTTGAAACTTTTAAGCAGTGTATGCTTTTTACAGCTTGACAGTGTCTGTTTTGGCACAACTTTTCAGTCTATTTAAATGCTATGAACTTTTGTCATTATTTAGAAATTTATTTTCAAGTCAATTACATAGATTCACTTTCATAAACTTTTTAAAAACTCTTTCTCTATAGCTGAAACAATACCAAAATTCACAGCTATGATGAGATTCTGCATGTGTGGGGAAAGACTTGCTGAAAAACTTAGTGTAAATCAGATAGTTGTTAAAATGTTTAAACCACTTTACTTTTGGAAGTTTTAAATCATTTTGGGGGTGCCTTCAATGCTTCAGTGAAATATTTCACACATAGTGAACTCTCAAAAAATGTTAAATGACGTGTTTGGAGAGCTAATAAATGAAGTAATTAAACAGAAGCAATGAATATAGATAAGTTGTATTGAGCACTTGCTCCAAGCCAGGAACGGAGCTCCAGACTGGACCACAGTCTCTCATTTCATCCTCACAAAAGCCTGGAGGTAGATACATGTACTAGCACTATGCCCATTACACAGATGGAATAGCTATGACTTAACTTTTTCAGGTTCCCACAGCTTGTCAATGGAAGAATAGGATCTAGCATTTGAGATGGAAATAAAAATTCAATGCTGGATCCAAATTCTAGCAACTTTCAATGGAATCCTTTTAGCTGCTTTGTTCTTATTAAAGAGTTTTCCCACCCTACACCCAAGACCAGAACTATTAGCCCATTTCTTTCTGGAGTCTTGAGAAATTCAGTATATATTTGTGAGAGAGGTGGGAGAGAGAAAGTTTCATTTCTCATCTACATAAATAATCTTGCTCATAGTAGATGTGGGAGGAGAAGGGCGTGCAGCTGTGAATCTTGAGAGGCCTCTCAAGCTAAGACACTGATATGCTCAAAGCAACTTCTCTTTTCCATGTTCAAAGGGTGCTGACACTTTAGCGTCCTGAATATGTCACTTCTGTTTCTATCCTCTTGGAAACTCATAGACCCTTCGCTCCACCCAGGAAGGCAGAGCCAGGCTGTTCTCTGCAAAGCTCTGGCTGCTGGTTGAATCGAGGGTAGGTGAAACATACTGGCTTATTTTATTCAAAGGGTCTTGCACAAGAAGGGCAGTGAGGGTGAGCTAAGACAGCCAAGACAGGTCCCTGTAGCATTAGGCTCACAACATCTAGAGACGGCAGAAGAGAAGAATGTGGAAAGGAGCTGAGACAGTAGGAGAGAATCTATATAGGGCCACAAGGCAGTTTGGTTATTCATATTCAGTTTTAAAAAACTGATTTTAAACACCTGTTTCTTTCTTTAAGGAACTCACTGTTTCTTCTCTTAACTGATCTCACTGTGGACATGAAACACAGAGTTAAAGCCACAGGAACTACTCCATGAGCATCTTATTAACACTGACCTCACGGTAACTGTGTCACCCAGACCTTGTTGAAGAGTGAGAGGGGCCAGTGCTTTGTACAGGGGGTTCCTGGAATATGTAAAAATGTCAAACACCTTTGTGCAACTTGTAGAAAAGCTTAAGTGATTTAACCTCGCATAGCTCGCCAGTGAGAGAGATACCTTTAATTGTACAAAATCAATCCTCCTATAACCATTTGGAAGCATAGGGCTTTCTTGTTGAACAAAAGACCAGAAGAGCTAGAGGGAGCTTAAATATCAGAATGTTCAATCCCTTTCGCAGATGGAGAGATGCATTGAAGATTTCCCCACATCCCACAGCTAGTTTCAACGAAGAAAGGATAGTTGGTTCATATTTTCCCTCATATCTTCTGACTCCAAGTTAAGACTCTTCTCAGTTGGTGAGACTACCTTTTAAGTAGATAGATACTATTTTCTAACCAATTGGCCATAGGAGAACCCAAAACTTGAACTGTACCACATGTGCGAGCATCTGCTGTTCAGGAGAATGTTTGAGGGTATAATACATAATAGAAAAGCTATACTAGGGAGCCTCATTTATAACAAAATCAACGGGCATACTAAATACGGCAACATTTTAACACATGGACGCAAGTTTGATATTCGAAAGAAATATTCATAAAACAAGATAAAGAAGAATAAAATAACTGTTTCTAAAGAGTGATTAAGGGCCTGATCCTCTGAAGAGGTGCTGAACCTGAGACATCCAATGAATTATGACATTAATTCTTCAACTGGCATAGGATTGTCTAAAATGCATAAAAATGGGGTGCTACACTAGTCCTTTAAGAACTTTGATAGTTTTCTGTCAAACTCCTTATAATCTACTGTCACTAAAGATTTAAAAATAAAATAAACCCCACCGTGAATAGAATGAATTACTATAGGAAATAGAATGAAAGAATGGAAAGAGTGCTAGACTTTTCTGGAGCCAAAAGACCTGGGTTTGAATGCCAGCTCTGACATTTACTTGCTGTCTGAGGTTTCTTAACTCTTAATGTTTCTTAACTCTTTGCTCTTTGATTGACTGATATTTAAGGTGGTGATGATAATAACTATCTTACAGAATTAAGAAATACAATGTGTGGGAAAGGTATTGGTAAGCTCTAATAAACAATTCAAATATCCTTGAAGCTTTTATATAAAATCTTGAGATTCAATCATTTAATTACGTAATCCAACCATTCAATAATCATATAGAGAACCTATGCAATAAGTACATGGCACTGTTTTTGGTGCTGTGGAGCATTCTAAAATAAAATAGATTAGTTTTGGCCTTTCAGGATTTTTTTCTGGGGAGAGGGGTTAATATACATAGGAAGTTGGATAATTGAGCTCATGAACTCCTCCTAGAAAAAGTGCTACAAACCTCATTGCTGAGTATCACTACGGTCACCAGATGGCCAAGGGGGTTTGAAGGTGACCATAGCGGTATTCAGCAGTGAGATATGTAGCATTTTTTCTAGGAGGAATTCACAAACTTAATTGTCTGACCTTATAAATAACTATAGTATAAACATATATGTGATAAATTACAAAAGATTAGTACAGAAAAAGATATTGCATATGGCTGGGAAAGACCAGTGCTGACTACAGTGAAAAGGAAAGGCTTCTGGGGCGGCACCTGATATTCGATGAAATCCATACACTGGAGGTGGTGGATTCAAACCTGGCCCTGGCCAAAAGGGCAAAAAAAAAAAAAAAAAGAAAGAAAAAAGGAAAGGCTTCCTGAAGAACTGAAGAACATGTCAGCACAGAAGTTTTTAAAGATAGGCAGGTTTCTAAAGGAAAAGTATGGCATTCTAAGAGGAGGGAGAAGCATGAGTGAGGGCTTAGAAATCAAACACATTTCATCATTATCTGGTCCTTTATTTGCCTCCTACAGAGGCACCGTTTTGCACGACTTCTCTTCATTTACCAGTGTCCTTCCTTGGAAGTCCACTAACCCCAATTAGACCATGAGATCTTTGAGTTCTAAGAACACATCTCACAGGTCATAAGGCACTCCGGGTCCACAATGAGGGTTCAGTAAATGAATCTTTGACTTATCTTTGAGGAAGGCTCTGTATGCTTTCAGGATGAAAGGATGGAGAATGGAAAAAAATCTGCACAAAGAAGTGCTTTAAACTAATAAGACTATTGGGATAGGGAAACCAGTACATTTTTCCATAAACTTTGCCATTTTCCCATAAGCCCTTTGCTTTGTGTTTTGCAAAGCAATGGAATTATTACTTTAATTTGGAAAGAAAACACACATACACACACACATATCAAGAAAGAGAGAGCGAGGTGATCTCAAAGGGTGATGGATGACTTGTTTTCTGGATACAAATAATGACCAAAAAACCCCACAAAAACCTAGGAAATAGAGCTTCTCTTGAGGTTTTAAGGATTCTTTTTTATGAAGAATCTCTTAACCTGAATGCACACATACCCAAAGCAACAAGCCCAATGCCAATGTTATACAGATTGAAGTCTATGGCCACATTTTTCTCTTGGTTTTGGTTCTTCATTTCATAACTGTATTTCACTGTCTTTGATCTATGTGCTGTCCTTCATGTAGGATAGTTAACAATGAATCACAATGTTAAATCTAAAATACATGGTTTGAATTAGAAGCTGTATGAAGATTCATCTCCAGTAGAAAGTCATTTGTAAGAAAACTATTTCATAATACTCTATGTATAAATTATTAACAAATGCCTTCCCAGTGAATCTTTTTTCCCCCACTCCTTGGTTCTGTGAAACAGCAGGAAAAAATATATCGCCAACAGAAATATTTTTATAACTATTTTTACTGCCTTTGAAAAAATTTCAGAGGACATGTTTTTGAAAAGACCGCCAGCAATAAAATACTATGTTTATTATATATACTAATAATTTTTTTTTGGTTTGACATCAGGCAAAAGAAGATAAAACCCATATATTACAGAGCTGATATAGATATTTTTGTAAAGAAAGAAATTCCAAGCAATCACTCAATATTACTCTAGGGAAGATTTCTGGCCTGGGGGTTTAAAAAAATTTTTTGTTTATATAAAAGTACCAAGTAAGATCAATTTTGTTTCCTTTTCATTAACTAGCAGTAGGCAGTTTGTCTGCATTGCACTTTACAGATACTTGTCTTCTTGCTTTTGGCAACATATGAAATTGTCCTCAAGAAGACACAAAGAATGGGAAATTAGACATCTTTTTATATTTGCACCAGACATGGGATTTCAGAAAGTGTTACTCTTGAAAAGGGCTCCAAATTGATTTTTGACTTTTAAGTTTTGTTTTGTTTTGTTTTTAATCTTCAGCATCCAAGCAGAGTGGAAGACTAAAAACTTATCCAGTAATTTGAACTCTAAGTAGTTTCTTTGGATAACTCAAAGAGAAAACATTTTATTTATTCATGCTTCCATCCATTCATTCAACAAATATTTTCTAAGGCTCTCTGGTGTCAGCCCTGGAGATACAGTGGTGAACAAGATAGGCATGGCCTTGTCCTTTGGATGTTAACTGATCCTCTTGGATCTTCTGCTCTTCCCAATTATTAGAAAATCATATTTTTTTCAAGGATGAAAGGAATTCAGGCTAGAAAGCCAGCCAAAAATAAGAAAATAATAACAAATCTGTAAGGAGCCCTTGTGCTTTGCATTATAATATCACTTACATCATCCCTTGAGTCAAGAGAACACTTGCCTGAAAGCTTAGTGCTTCTAAAGTGGGAGGTTTTCAAGAAGAATGGAGTTGACTATTAAATGATTGCATTATGTCTATTTGCCATTAGTTTTCAAAGACAGCTTTATAAAGTGTGTTGTCATTTACGGAATCCTTCCTATTTGAGCAGTTGCCTGTAGGGCAAAGCTGGGGAAGCTGAAAAGAGCATCTATCTCACTTTTATTTTATTTTTTATAGCATACTCATACTTCAAGTAAGACTGCCATGTGGAGGAAAATTTAGTAAACCGAAATGACACATGTCCCTTCTATCACTAAACTTTATCTTATGATAGACTTTGGTTTATCCCTATTCAATTCAACCCTGATCTTCCCTACCATATTTTAAATAGAAAACACTGGCCTTTCCTTTCCCTTGTGAAGTCAATAGATCCTGTTCTATACTCACTCTCTAGTGAGGGGTATTAAAGGACCACTGCTCCCATTTTTTGAGGCTGGCTCTGGCTGCCCAAACAAAAGAAATTTAATAGTGACAGCCAATCAGGGAAAAGTCCTAATCATGGTTTCTATATCCTGATAACTTTCCACTTCCATCATCAGAAATATAAAAGTGTAGCCAGGCAGGCATTGTGGTCCCAGCTACAAGGGAGGCTGAGGCAAGTGAATTACTTGAGCCCAAAAGTCTGAGGTTGCTGCAAGGTATGATGCCATAGCACCCAGACTGACAGAGTGAGATCTGTCTCAAAAAGAAATATAAAAGTGAGATTTCCATAGGCCTTGAAGTCTTCATTTAGAAAATAAGATTAATGCTGATTCCTACATCAATATGCACAGCTCTAAGTGTTTAGAATAAGCAATTCACTAACACAAAACTTACACTTCTCCAACACTTTTCTTTTAGAGATATTTGATCAAAGACAACTGCAATGAAAAAAAAAATGGCCGGGTGTTGTGGCAGGTGACCGTAGTCCCAGCTACTGGGAGGATGAGACAAGAGAATCACTTGAGCCCAGGAGTTTGAGGCTGCAGTGAGCTATAATCACATCAC
Source organism: Perodicticus potto (assembly GCA_963574655.1). Taxonomy (NCBI): domain Eukaryota; kingdom Metazoa; phylum Chordata; class Mammalia; order Primates; family Lorisidae; genus Perodicticus; species Perodicticus potto. Next base: position 8,282 of record CAUYRH010082078.1, read on the forward strand.
TGCACTCCAGCCTGAGTAACAGAGTTAGACCCTATCTTAAAAAAAAAAAAAGTAACCTGGCTCCTATCTTTCTATTTTGGATATCATTTGGTAATAAATATACTACCCAAAAATGTAATTGCTTAAAACAGCAACAATTAAATGGTATCTCATGATTTTGCATACATCAGAACTTTGGGGAGTGCTCAGCTGTACGGCTCTTCTGTCTCATGACGCACTTACTGGTGTCACTTCTGGAGTTACTTATTGGCATTTAGCTGGAAGCTAAGCTGATTCAAGACAGCTTTGTTCACTTGTCCAGCAACTTGGCAGGGACAGCTGGAAAGTTTGGACTCAGCTGGCCCCACTGCTCTCAGGATCTATCCTTGTGGCCTTGCCAGTAGGTGGTTCACCTTTGTACATAACAGTTTAGAGTCACAGAGCACCAAGATAGAAGCTGCCAGTCATCTCAAAGGTGAGGCTTAGAACTGGTACTATATTACAGCTACCATATTTTAATGGTTGCAATAGCCAGCCCAGATTCAAGGGGAGGGGAAATAGACACACTTCTCTAAGGGAGGTGCCTTGAAGAATGGGTGGTCATCTCTGATCCATCACACTGTCTCATATCATCTCATACTACTCTCCTATACTCACCATGTGAGCTTTCTTTCTGTTCCTCAAACAGGCCAAGATTATTCCTTTTTCAGGACTGTGTGTGCCTGTGCCTGGATTCCTGTTATCCTGGCTGGCTCTCAAATAAAAGCCACTTCTTATGGAAGCCCCCACCTCACCATCTTTTGGAACTTTCCTGGTCACCCAGACTGACTCCCTAATTTATTCCTGTAACATTCTTGCCACCTCTGTCAGATAATCTCTCTGGTTTTTGTTTTCCTATTCCCTCCAATTAGAATGTAAAAACAGGAGAAACAGAGACCTGGTCTATTCTGCTCACTCCGTCCTTCTCAGCACTTAGAACCATCCCTGGCATGAAGCCAGTCCTTAGTAAACATTTGTCAAGTGGAAATATGAAGTGGTGGATTGGGATTCAAAACTAGATCTGACTGACTCCAGAGCTAAAAACCAAGCTGTCCTTGTAACCCTGTGTGTTCCAGACAGCCGTGGTCAGTGTGGGTCCTCGGGCAAAGACACTGTGCCAAGTAGACAGTTCCTGGACACAATGAAGATGGGGTTAGCCAGCAGGGCAGCTGCGGCCAGGCTAACCTATGCTGAAAATTTAAGGAGGGCATTTCATTCTAGCAAAGCCCAGCTTCTCTAGGTCTGACCTCATTTCAGCCACTGTTGTTTTGACGAGTGGAGATGAGAGATCTCCAAAATGCAGTGCTGTCTCAAAGCCATTTGCAGCCCAGTCTTGTTTCTGGGTAGGCCCCTCTGACACTCAGTTTTGCCAGGGCCACACCGGTGAGTGTTGACCTGTCCAATCTGGAAGTGGGCCACAGCCATGTTTGTGCTGAGGCTTTAGGGAAACATGGTTTATAAATGCTTGTTTCTTCTGAGTCACTGCACAGACTTGTCCCTTCAGGACAAACATTCCATTTGGTTTTATAACTGGGGAAGGAGGGGGTGGAAGCCAAGGCTAACTGAATGAGGTTTGAAAGTAAAGGGGAAGTAAAGAAATTTAAATAGATTTTTCTATATTAACGAGAGCCACAAAGAAACCCTTATCTGGGTTTCAGATGCATGCACACAGTTTCATCTTTATTTGTTTATTTGCCTTAATAAAAAAAAAAAGAAAAAGTTCACAGAGTAATTTTTTTCCCTCAAGTTTCCATAAAAATGCTGGAAATATGGCAACAGTTTCACAAAAACAGTTTAAGAACAATTAAAGTGCATGTAACCAATTCTTTAAAGTTTATGTTAAATATTCTTTAATAAATAAAAAGGAATTCTGCTTCTAATTTCCAGGCACTGTTGAGTATATTATCTCCTAAATGACCACCTATTAGCTTTTATTATTACTGTAAGTTTTCTGGTAATTAAGTCATCCAGATCAAAAGAATTAACTCTTCACTTCTTGCCTTTTAAATACATCATTCTATTAAAACTCATAACTTAGTGCCAGGGTTTTCTTTTGCAAAATTTGACTTGAAAATATAATACTTGCTCAAAATAACTCATAAAGTTATTATGAAACTCAAATATGATTAAATCATAGATATCAAATATGATTTCTAATTCATTCATTCACCACTTAATTCGTGTAAATTATCACCCTGAGCATTGAGCACTAGCATTTAAGGAACGTGAGTTAATGAAGCAAATTTATATCTTTCAAGCGAAGGCTACAACCCAATTATTGCACAAGAAGACGGGGAAAGGGGAGAGGGAGGGAAGGGCCGGGAGAGGGTGGGGGGAGAGAGGATAAAGAGTGAGATCACACTTGAGGTGCATCTTTGAAGGGTCAGGAGAAAACTACTAAATGCAGAACACAAATGTTTTCACACAGGAAACGAGAAAATCTCACGAATGTTATGTCGAACAGGTGGATGAAAGCATCTCAGATTGTATATGAAGCCTGCACACTGCACTCCATGATTGAACTAATGTACACAGCTATGATTCAATAAAAAAAAAAAAAAAATCAGGTGGCTGTGAGATTTTACTTTCATCTAATAGTTTTCTGTTCAATTCTAGATGTCTATGTCTGTATTTTTTTGTGCCAATACCTTGCTGTTTTGCCCAATATGGCCTGGTAGTTCAGCCTAAAGTCTGGTAGGCTAATGCCCCTGGCCTTGTTTTTATTACTAAGAATTGCTTTAGCTACATGTTGTTTTTTTTTTTTCCTTCTGGTTCTATACAAAATGAAGAATTATTATTATTGTTTCTCTTAATTTTTTATTAAATCATAACTGTGTACCTTATTTTTTCAAAATCTTGAAAGTATTATGTTGATATTTTCATGGCAATGGCATTGAATCTGTAGATTGCTTTGGGAAGTATAGACGTTTTCACAATTTTGATTTTTTCCAGCATGAGCATGGTATGTTCTTCCATTTGTTACTATCATCTGCTTTTTCTTTTCTTAAGGTTTTGTAATTTTCGTTATAGAGGTCCTTCACATCTTTTGTTAGGTATATTCCTAGGTATTTCATTTTCTTTGAAGCTACTGAGAAGGGAATTGTGTTCTTGATTAGCTTCTCATCCTGGCTGTTATTGGCATATACAAAGGCTACTGATTTGTGGACACTGATTTTATAACCTGAGACATTGCTGTATTTTTTTTTATCATTTCCAGGGCTCTTGTGGTTGAGTCTTTGGGGTTCTCTAAGCATAAGATCACATCATCACAAAAAGTGAGAATTTGACCTCCTCTGCACCCATTTGGATGCCCTTCATTACCTTCTCTTACCTAATTGTAATGTCTGGAACTTCCAGCATTATGTTGAATAGTAGTGGTGATAGAGGACAACCCTGTCTTGTTCTAGTTCTGAATGGAAAAGCTTTCAGTTTTACTCCATTGAATATAACATTAGCTGTGGGTTTGTCATAGATGGCCTTGATTAATTTAATAAATAGGCTGCCTATGCCTATATTTTTCAGAGTTCTAATTAGAAAAGGATGCTGAATTTATCAAATGCTTTTTCTGGATCTATTAAGAGGAGATCATATGGTCTTTATTTTTGCTTCTGTTGATATGGTGGATTACATTCATGGACTTTTGTATGTTAAACCAGCTTTGCATCCCTGGGATGAAACCTACTTGATCGTGATGCATGACTTTTTTAATGATAAGCTGTAATCTATTGGCTAGGATTTTATTGAGAATTTTTGCATCTATATTCATTAGTGAAATTGGTCTTAAGTTCTCTTTTTTAGTTGAGTCTTTTCCTGGTTTTGGTATCAGGGTGATGTTTACTTCATAACATATTGGGGAAGATTCCTTCCTTCTTAATTTTCTGGAATAGTTTCCATAGTATGGGTATAAGCTCCTCTTTGAAGGTTTGATAGAATCCTGGTGTAAAGCCATTTGGACTAGAGAATTTTGTTGTTGGGAGATTTTTTATTGTTCCTTTGATCTCAGGGCTTGAAATTGGTCTGTTCAGGAGATCTATTTCTTCTTGATTAAGTCTGGGAAGAGGGTTTGATCCAACTATTGATCCATTTCTTCCACATTGTCAAATTTCTGGGCATAGAATTTCTTGTAGTATTCAGAGATAATCTCTTGCATCTCTGTGGCATCTGTTGTTTCCCCTTTATTGTTTCTGATTGAGGTTACTAGAGATTTTACTTTTCAGTTTCTAGTAAGTCTGGCTAGAATAGATAGGATTATCTATTATGACATTCTTCCAGCCTGTGTTGGGGTTCAACATGTCTTTGCCTTGTAGAACTAATCGCTTTGGCCCTTAGGTCCCTGGAGCCCCAACTGCTTCAACTGTTGTCAGACCTGCATCCATCCTCGAGTGCCAGTCAATGCACAGTCACTTAATGAACTGACTACATTTGACTGCTAGTTTTTCCCACCATAGCAAAATACGCTTAGTAGGAAACATCTCTCCTGGAGTCCTTTATACTAAAAAGATATGTGTATGGAAGCACCTAGGCAGCAGGCATTTAAGAAATGTTTATTTCCCTTCCTTTTCAATTCCATTTTCAAATTAATAAATATGATGTGGGAAAAATATGTGTACTCTTTTTTCTGTAACAAACTGAGGTATTTTGAAGAATGTCAGTCAAAAATTGATCTAGTTTCTAAACTTTTTCAATTACATTTTCTCCATGATTCTTTGAAATATATGCACTTTGGTTAGACTAGAAATTGTCAATATTCATAAAAATCACTCAATATCTCCAAATACCTTCCATTTTCTTCTTTTAATACTAGGCAAAAATGCATGATGCTGCATGAGATACTGCATCCTTTTAGAATATAATTTCTGAAATGTGAGATTTCATTTTAACTCCAAACAACCAAGTTGTAAGTTCCTTGTTGTTAAGGTAACCATTGTGTACTAATCACCAGTAAATACAATAGATGGTAGTTAGATTCTTGTTTATTGGGGGCAAATGCCTCTTTCCTTTGAGATTAGAAAATTACTACCTTTTGATTGGAAGGAACATGTCATGTGGGTTTAAGGCTATTGTTGTAAAGAAACATACCTGTAGGACTCTATCATTTTTTTCCTTCTGTTTTAGACATGGATAAATAGGCAGAGGATCTATGGGTAGCTTTTAGAAAGAATTGGTAGCAAAGTGCTGTTGTCTTTCTCTTTCCCTACATATGTCCCTCTCCTAGAGGTAGGAGGCAGACATCCTTCACCAGTGTCTCTCAGATGGATCCCTTCTTTACTTTTCTATCTTCGTTACACTGATTCAATCCTCCTCACCTTGAATCAAGACTTTTACAAGAAAGTCTAAGTTGGTCTCTATACATCTGGACTCTTTTTCCTGTATTTCGTCCTTCACACTATGTGTCAGATTAATTTCTGAGCCAGACTGCTTTGCTCAAATCCTAGCTCTGCCTCTTATAAGCTGTCTGGCCTTTGGGCAGGTTACTTAACCTTTCTGTGTCTAAGTTTCTCCCTCTGTGAAATGAAGATAATAATATCTATCTTATAATGTTGTTGTGATGAGTAAATAAGTCAATTCATGTGAAGCATTTATGTCTGACACATAAGCTCTCAATAAAAATTAGCTCTAATTTCCTTAAAAGGTCACTTTCTAAACCACTCTCATCCCTTCTCAGTTCAAAAACTTCAGTGATTCTCTACCATACTGCTTTATGAGGGCCTTAAGAAATATACTCTCCATTCCCAAATTTCCACTTGCATCTCTCAAAGTAGCCCTGGGAGATGGCAGTGTATAGCGACAAGAATACCAGCTTGGAAGTAACTCAACACCTGGGGTTGAATTTATACTCAATTACGGCATAATCTTAAGCTATTTGGTCTTCAGTTTCCTCTTCTGTAATATGCAGGTAACTGTCATTCTCATAAGGGATATTTTGAGAATGAAACAAGAAAATATTTAGAGAAGCACCTAGTATAGTATCTCCAATAGCAGATGTTTAACAAATCTATTTCCTGCCCTCATTCCAACGTTTACTCTTCAGTCATATTGATTGCTGTGTGATAAACTGTGTCCCCTCAAAATTCATAAATAGAAGCTCTAGCCCCCAATTCCTGAGAATGTGACTATATTTGAATATAGGATCTTTAAAAAGGTAATTAAATTAAAATAAATATATTAAAGTAGGCCCTAATAAAATACAACTGATGTCCTTATATGGAGAGAAAATTCTGGAAAAAGGAGCACTAGAGATATGAATAAGCACAGAGAAAAGTCCATATGAAGAAGAGATAGAAGGTGGCCATGTACAAGCTAGTGAGAGAGGTCTCAGGAGAAAGTGAATCTGTTAATACCTTGATCCTGGACTTCCAGCCTCTAGAACTGTGAGGAAAGAGATTTCTGTTGTTTAAGGCACCCAAGCTGAGGTATTTTTGTTATGGAAGCCCTAGTAAACTAATACATTGACCTCATTTGTGATGGTTATTATTAGGTGTTAACTTGCCTGATTAGAGGATACTTAGATAGCTGGTAAAGCATTAATTCTCAGTGTGTCTGTGAGAGTGTTTTTGGAAGTGATTGGCATGTGTGTGGGTGGACAGATTGGGGAAGATTCACCCTTAGTGTGGGTGGTCTCCATTCAAGCAGCTGGGGGACTAAGGGGGCTAAAAGGCAGAGGGAAAGCTAATAAATTCACCTTATTTCTTCTGCTGCTGGGACAGTCTTCTTCTCCTGCCCTTCAATGTCAGAATTCGAGATTCTCTGGCTTTTGGACTCTGACACTTGCACTTGTAGCCCCCAGCTCTTTGGCTTTTGGCTTTAGACTAAGAGTTACACCATCAGCTTCTCTTATTCTGAGGCCTTTGGACCTGGAATGGGCCCTGCTATTGGCTTCCCTAATTCTCCAGCTTGTGGATGGCCTACTGTGAGACTTCTCAGTCTCCATAATTCTGTGAGCCAACTACCCTAATAAATCTCCTCTCATATGTAAAATATACCTTCTCTTGGTTCTATTTTTCTGGATAACCCTGACCAATACACATTATTTTCCACATATGTGTGAATCTTCACCTATTTAATTGTTGCTTAAGCCTTTCCTCCAGCTGGGTGGGCAGACCATGAAAGGTATAACCAAATATATTAAGCTCTGCTGAGAAGCATTGCCCATGGCCCCTTCTGAGAACCTCTTTATAGATCACCACCATACTCTGTGCTAAATGACAAAACATCTCAGTCATAGTTGATTGGGCCTTACCCAAACTCTTTTACCCAGGCAGGTCAGTTATCTATGGGGGCTTAGCTTAAGAGCTACACTAAAATGGATACTCTAAAATCAATGGTGACAGGCCTGTTCATTTAGATCCTCCCTATTGTGGCACATATATGAAAAACAGAGATGATAGAGTGGATCAAAACCTAGAAACACACAGGGATATTATAATAATCAGAAGTTACAAATAAGCAGGGACCACAGAGAGTTGAGAGACTATCAGGTAATTTGTCAGAGAGTGGAAACATAAAAACATGCACACAGAGAACAACAGAGAAAAAGTGAAAATAGTTCAAGATGTGAAGTAATTATTAGAGCTGAAAGTAACAGAGGTCTACTTCGTCTTGTCACTTGTTGGATTTTTGGAGTTGTTCAATTACTAAAACTGCACATCTTAAAAATATTTAAGGTTCATACAATGCCTGATGGTGAGGCTGCTGAGATCATTTCCTAAAACTTCCCCCAGTAGCCTTACACTAGAGGGTTAACTTCTTTTTTGCTAAAAGACACTGATTTTGTCTTTGTTCCTCATACTTAAAATACCTAATATACCTAGAAAACCATCACCCCTCCTCTTTGCTTTTCAAAGTCCTGCCTGCCCCTTGTGGCTCAAATCCTATTGTTCTATAAAGCCCTGTTTGACTATTTAAGGATTGGAAAATGCCTATAGTACTTATTGGCTTTACTATGTATCTGTCCTTTATTTATTTTTTTAATTTTTAATTATTTTTTATTGAGTCATAACTGTGTACAATGATTCAGGCTTGGAGTACAGTGTGTGGGCTTCCCATACAATCGGAGATATTTTTATCCACCTGATTAATGTAACATTCATGATATTTTCTCATTTACTAT
>CAUYRH010082081.1:0-13903 GCA_963574655.1 Perodicticus potto
ATCCATCCATCCCTCTACCACCAAATCCATCCATCCCTCTATCCACCTATCCATCCACCCACCCTTCTATCCACCTATCCATCCATCTATCCCTCTATCCACCTAACCATCCATACATCCCTCTACCTACCTATCCATCCATCCATCCCTCTATCTACCCAACCATCCATCCCTCTACCCATCCATACATCCTTCTATCCACCTATCCATCCATCAATTTACCTGTCCATATATCCATCTACCTACCTATCCGTATATCCATCTACCTACCCATCCATCCATCCTTCATTTTCCAGTTCCATTGAATCACTTTACCCCTCTCTTAAACTTCAAGCTCAGGACAACTTCCAACTTCAAAACTCTCTCGTCAGCTAAGTTAAAGTTTAGTTCCCAAATATGCCTCTATTCTATCATGAACAGCCAATCTCTAGTGTTAAATTTGCAGAGTGGGACTGGTATTACCAACCCTATAGATAAGCAGGTAAATACACGTCCCTTTAACATACATACACACCCCTTGCACACACTAGCCAGGTTGCATGTAGTGTGTTAATAATGCAAAACAACATAAAATATAATTTTCCTCCCCTACATATTGTTGAAATCCTCCTTGCTTTATAATATGCTTTCTCTCTCTCTCTTTTTTTTAATTAAAATCAAGCATTGCAGAGACTCGTATTTTGTCTATGTGATAAACACTGAACTTAACTAGCATTCTTAAACGCTGCCTCCAGATCACTATAACTTATCAGGTACTGGCAGATAGTAGGGAATATGGAAATATTCACACCCCTCCCAGGAGCTACAGTGAACCCAAAGAAAATTGGGAGCAGCCCCCCAATTTTTTGGCCTGCAATCTGCAGAAAGATTCCTCCAAATGCTTGTCTTCATCACATGGTAACAGCAACCAATACTCCAGGATCTGATTGAATTTGGCAACACAAAAAAATTTCAATGAGCTTACAGCTTTAAGAAAAATCAAAGCTTTATTACTGGGCTTGATTTCTTATTTTTGAGTCATTGTCCCAAACGACAATGGCCCCAATACCCAATTCATTTGTGCCATCATGATGACAACAGTTGTTTGTTGAAGGTTTATTATGGGTCAGGAATTTGATTTATGACTTACAACTACCACCTCATTTTATTAGTATTAATTTATTAATTTAACAGTTCATATTAACTAATCAGAGTCTGTGGGTTAGGGATTATTCTGACATTCTAACTGATGAAACTAAGTTTTAATTGAAGTCCCTTGCCCCAGGTCCAATACTGACCTGGGGAGCAGAAATTCAAATCCTGATTTGATCCCAAAGTCCTACAGCCACTGGTGAATTCACCATCTGTGTGGGTCACCTCAGTGCCAACTGGGCTGCATTGCAGGGATGGCTTACATCGTGAAGAAGGCAGAGGGGTTAAAAGCGAACACACACATCAGGCAGAGTCCTGTTGGATTTCCAGTTGTAATGCCTTTCATCTTTTTATAAGAAAAAAGATAAGTGGGATCACTTACATGGTGATCTCACAGCTGGGTTTCAGATACAGCTCTCTGAGGACGTTCCAGGTGAAAAGACTGGGGGTAGCTGCTAACCTTCCTTTCCAGCGGTCCTTTGAGCATCATGATGTGGTGGAGTAAAGTGGTGAGCCCCAGCGACTCCATACTAGAAGCACCCACTGACTACACACCATCCATCTGATTTAGCTGGGCTGGGTTGAGGCCTGGATGCTGATATTGTTTTCCAGATCCTCAGATGATTTGAATGAAGCCAGGGTTGAAAATCAGGGTGGGGGGCAGCATGCAGAGGGGACATTGAGAAGAGAACAAGGGGGTGACCTCTGATTTGGAATCCATCTTGCAGTGCCTCTGAACTTCCCTCTCAGCTGTGCCCTCCGGCTCCTTCTGTTTTCAGATGGTGTGATGAAAGCACCTATAGAAACGTTCCATGGCCATGGAGGTGGCTGTGCCTTTTCCTGAACACTGAAGAGTCACCAACTGTGTAAAAAGAGTCTTGGACCAACAGTGCCCACAGGACCGTCTACCTCAGGATATGTCCAATTCCCTTCACTGACCCTTTGGTCTGCTCCCATTCCACACCCCGAGTCTTAATTATGTCTTATTAAGAAGAAAGCAAATCTACTCTCAGTCCAGAGTACCTATGGTAGCCTTTACATCTGCAAATACTACCTTAGATGTTACAAAACTAATCACTGCTCATTAGCTGCCGATGCTCTGCCCCCAGGACCCGGGATAAGACAAAGTTTTGCAAAGTCAAATGAAGATGTCACCACTGCCACCACCACCACCCCAACCCTCCGTAGTATAGTCTTGTGGACTGCAGGGTGTGCAAAGACTATTTTTTTAGGATAGTTGGGACTTGTTCAGTTCTCTACCTGGAGGGGATAACTACAGACTAGTGGGGCTCTGAGCCTCCCTTCTGCCAGGGAAGTCAACAGTCCTCCTAGATGGAAACTCAGACCTGCTCCAGGGCAGATAATGGCACCGTTTGGATACAATGGAAGGCACTCCTGTGCAGAAATTGGTTTGTTAACATCCAGATGAAGAAAGATAGTAGGCTTAAATTCAAGTTAAGTTTCTGTGCCAAGCATGGGATGTGGACTCATCCCTGCCTCCCTGGTATTTTTAGTCTCAAGTAAGGGACCAAAGTCCACCACCCTGTCCTAACTTGTGTACAAGAATTACTTGCCATTAGGCAGGGGGAGAGAAAGAAAGGGCTACAATCTGGTTCACATTACATATTGATCCCTCCTGAAAACATTTCTAATCTTCAATTCTTTCTTTTCCTCTTCCTGACTCTGGTGGGTGAGAAACCAGTTTAACCACAAAGAGCTTAGTAGCCAGCCCCAAAAACTCTGTCTCAGGTTTAGTTTGCATAAACAAGATAGTCACAAAGATGGGATTTTTTTTTTCTTTAAAGGAAGAAAACAAGAAAGAGTGCCTTGGTTACAGTTCTTAAGGAGGCCAAGCTTTGTATCAGCCAAACATAAAATAGAGTCTCAATCTTGAGAGTCATAAGCATGCCTTTTTTCAAATAATTAATGACCAACAATGGAAATGAAACTGAAATGATCTCACATAACTTACTTAGAAACTCAGTGGACCCAAATCCTTCATTTTTAGGAAATGGTCATTTTATGGTAATACTTACCTATATAAGGGCCAGCAAACTGCCGCCCCAGGCCAAATGCGGCCCACCACTTGACTTTGTAAATGAAGTTTTACTTTAGCACAGCGATGCCCACTTGTTTACAAATCGTTTATGGCTCGTTCCATGCTATAGCACCAGAGCAGTAGAGTTGTGACCAAGAAATATGACCACAAAGCTGAAAGGATTTGCTACCTGGCCTTTTCCAGAAAGTCTGCCAACCCTTGATCTAGCAGAGTAAACAGTATAAAATATAACCATTTGAGACAGGCTTTCTAGAAAAAGAGGGTATTGCCAGCAGGTAATTATTAAGTACCTACTATATACAAGGTGTGTCTTAGGAATTTCAGAGAATAAAAGGATGTATCTTTTATAATTCTGCCCAAAGGAAAGTTACAGTAAGTAGAAAAATTCAGAAAACAAGAAAAACAACTTTAAGATATCAAAGCTTGAAAAACCATCCAAACCCTTCACTTTCTAAAAATGTTGCCCAAATCTCAGTAGTTGTACTGAGGTTGATGATTGGACTGATGTCACATAGTGAGGAGGACAGCCAAGGACTCGCATCTCTGCCATTTGTCTCTTCCTTGTATACTACACCATTTGACTTAATTTTGTTTATTCAACATTCGCCAAGTTTTAATTAAGCACCTACTATGGGCCACTCTTCCATGGGCTGCAGAGGGCAGTCAACAAAACTGTGCCCTCCACGTTGGAGCTGACTCTGGCTTTCCCTTGAGCTTGTGAGCAAGTGCATATAATTTGGTAAGGAAGGTGCAGGAGCTACGTGAGCAGGTAAGGGTGGTGGGAGAGGGCAGGGTACTTGGCGAGGCTGCTGCTTGGCACAACTGTGTGAGAATGGAGGGGTCAGCCAAGCAGATGCACACAAAGAGCTCTAGAGGGGAAGTTCCCCCAGAAGGCAGGTGCTGGGTGGAGGTGGCTAGGGCTCGGGTGAAGAGATTTCATAGGGATTAAGAATCCTTTGAAGAACTGGAAATGGAGGTTCTTGGGATATTTTAAATGGTGTGAATATTGGCTGAAGCCCCCTATCCCTTGACACCCCTTGCCTCCGGGTGGTTTGTTGTGTTTGGCCTCAAAGAGTGTATGTGTGTGCACACGTGGGCGTGGTGGGGGCTGCAGGGGTCTTTCCACATCCAGCCCCATGTGAAATCCTGTTTCTCAGCTAACCCCAGCTCCCTGTGAATGTGGCAGGAACCCTCATCAGAGAAGCAACAGCTGGAATAGCGTGCATTTCAGATCAGTTTCAGGATGATTTGGGAAGCGCAGAACCGCTGTAATGCGGGCTCTCAGATTCTGTTTTCTGTTTTGGTACATAACAGGAGACAGTAATGGAAGACGATGCACCATCCCAGTCTTGCCTGCACAAAACAAAGTGACACCGTGTGAGTTAGAGGTGACAAGGGCCCAGAGGGTGGCCGTGGGTTCTAGGAAGTGTCAGCCAGTTATGGAGAAACTTCCCTGGACAGAAGCAAGCAGGTGATCACACGGCAGCTCAGTCCCTGTGGTCGAAGGGAGACGAGAGAGGAAGTCATGTCTGAAAAAGTCAGACTAAAAAGTGCGCTATTCCCCGAGGTGATGGGAATCCCATATTGCTTCCATAGTGTGCTTTAATCAGATGGATTTAGGTCGCTGCCTCCGCACTTCACAAATTTGCTGTTGGTAGCAGAGGATCTGGATATGGGGGAGCAAGTTCATCTGTACCAGATGAAAATTCCACAGCGCTGCCCTAGACCTCTGCTACTCCCCAAGAGACTGGGACGCATCCAGCAGGCCGGCTCACAGAGACTGTGGGCTCCCCCTGCCCTGTGTCTTGAACTCTGATATCTTCGCCTTTGCTGAGCCGTCTAGAACCAAAGCAATACCTGCTGCATAGGAAGGTGACCCGAACGCTCTGCACTTGGAGAAAAAACAAACCTTAATATGCTCAGCAAGAAAAACATGTCTCACCAAAGTGCAAACCAGACGCTTGGCACCCGCTGCCTGTGACGCAGGGCTCCCCGACTGGCAGGAAAACCACAGTAAAGAACTGATTGCGCCGCGAGAACACATTCCAAGGGCTGTCCAGGGCTATTTTTATTTTACAGTAAGGTACAATATGTTCCGTGATGTTCTGTATTGTGGCCATTTCTTTGTTGCATTTACATACTTATTAATCCCAGGAAATCACAGAGAATTTGTCAATAATTTGAATCAATTAACCATTTGGGGGTATGTTTACTAAATTCAATAGCAATAATAATGCTCATGTGTAATTTTTATTATAAGCAGAATACCAGTGTCTGGTTCTACCTGTTGACTATGGAAGCCCTTCAAGGAAGATGGGCATTTCAAGAAACTGAGCCCCAGGAAAACTGAGTTTCACAGACCAAATGCCAAAATATGACACTCACAAACAAAAGGAACTGCATATTATGTATATTTTAATCTTCTTTTTGCTTTAAAAAGTCAAGTTTGAAAGTAGTGTTTGATCAAATGTTATTCGTTCAAAAAAAAAAAATAACAAACTACTAGGTCCATGTAATAGGGAATTCCAGGAACTTTACCCATAAGAAAATAAATGTTCTTGTTTTAACTTAGACCCCATAAAAATTAAAATTGTCTTGGAAGAAGGAATGGCTTCCCTGTAATGTGATGGCTATTCAACAATTCAGATGCATTTTGAGAACAACTTTCCATCCACCTCTGAAAAGAAAACAGACAATAGGTATAAAATTACTCTTAAACTCAGACCACGCATTAATACTCCAGCTCAAGAAAAACTTCCCTGCTAATGCTTAACTTGTTATCTTAACCACTTTTGCTTTTTCAGAACTTCCTAGCTACTTTTTAACCATTTCCAATCAGGAGAACTGGACAGAGTGCATTCAAATTCAGTCCACAGGCCCTCTGAGGAAGGTCTAGTCTTGATGAACTTTGCAAATTCCTCCTTGTTTATATTCTTTGCAAACTTAGAAAAGTCTAGAGGTCAGGAGAGGGTTAGCCATCTGCAACGCCATGGTGGGAGTCTGTCTTTCTTGATAGCCATTTTTAAAAAATGAGAAAGCAGTAGTCACAGTGATAAAGTGTGCAAGGGCTGAACCAAATAAAGGTGGGCGAGGTAGAAAGGACCAATAACTTTAAGTTAAAAAACCAAACTATTCCTGGAGAAAGATAGAGCACACAGCCCCAAATTAGAAGCTTTTTAAGAGACTGCTGTAAAACTAATTCTCATATATGTAAATTTATACCTCATAAGAAAACATAAATAAACCATGATTCTTGTTGCAATTTTTTAATGTCAACTTTGCTGACAAGATCAGGAAACTTGAGCCAAACATCTGCATCAAATGATAAATTCACAGCAAAAATGTCCTTTTTCCATTGTAGGGCAGTCACAACAAGGCAGACACACAAGAAATGTGTTCTGCTTCCACTTAAACTTGGGTGGGGGTCCAAGCAGACTTCCCCACACTGAGAAGAGGAGCACATGTGTTTCGTTTGTGACCCCAATTTTTATTTTAAGATGAGGTTGGGGGAGATAATCTTTCTCATATCCTTGGTTGCTCCCTGGCCTGTGGAGACCTTGCACGCCTATGTTGTGCCGTGTTCATTGTTCACTGGTAGTTTTATTTAGTTTTTATAAAGTAGCAAAAATGTGGTTGAAGTTAAGTACCTTTTCTGCCTTTCCAGCTCCAATGGAAAAATTTTTTGAAGTTCACAAAAAGAAAAAAGGAGGGGAGGAAAGGAGGAAAATTAAAAATAAATCAAGACCCCAAAAGCGGCTTTTCAGAACTCACGTGCTCAGATTCTCTGCCAAGGGAGTCCCCTGGGCTGCCGGTGGGTGTTTGAAGAGGCAGGGTGCCTCAGCGGAGGGCCCTAACTGGCTGTGGACTTTCCTGTATTTTCTGGGTGGGTGGCCTTGCCACTTTGTGCTGCTCAGCCTTGTGGGAGCTAAGGAATGACTGCAAACATCAAAGTTGCAAAGATGTCCAATCAGAGATTTATGACTGAATCCTTAGAGGGAAGTGTGAACAAACCTTCAGGAACATCTGGCTCTCTGAAATATTAAAAGCAAAAACAAAAACCAGTCCTGAGTGCTTCTCCATCAGCCCCATGCAGAAAGGTCTTTTCTCCCTCCTATAATAGCAAGCTGAGGACCAGCTTCTGTGGCTCAGTGGGAAATGGCATTTCTGCAAGCTGGCTGTCACCACCACCCAGGACTATGTGGTCATCCGCACATCTGCAAACCTAGTGTCGGGACTTTAGTTACAGATCTTCCCAAGTAACCTGCTTCTCAACCGCCGGGGCATTTTTAACCAGGGAGCAACATCTGAGTACGAGAATGCTTCGTGGGGGAAAGAATGCAAACGAGACACAGAGGTGAAAGCGGGAAACATTTTTTCCTCTATCTTGTTTTCCCAAGCCAAGCCCTGGACCACAGTGTGTTGGAAAACCCTTGTTATCTAATCACTCTGACTTCTCGCCTCTCCTCCTTCCACTGGAGAAAAAATTTCCTCTTATAAATAATCTTTCAGATGATATTCCTCCAATAATAATAATAATAATAATGATAATAATATAATAATGTTATAGTAAAACATTACAACCTCCAATCTGCAGGTTAGAACTTCTGTTTCTTTCTTACTTTGTCTTTGTAATTAACGAAAGAACAACTCTTTGTGATCAGCTTAGGATGCTGTATATACAACCCATGATGTCCTGGGCCCTGCCATGCCCAAAGGGTGGCTCTTAGCTCCCTCCTCAAGGTTTCCCTGTTGCTTCTCTGTGCTTTGGGAAAGGCCATGGTACTGTAGCTCAGTAGACCTGGTTATCAACCAAAAATGAGTTGAGTGCCTGAACACCATTGATCTTGGAGGGCAGCCAAGGTCACTTTCATCTCCAGATTAAAGAGAGGCATGGTGGCCAGGCTGGCAGAGCTGCTGCCTGCTCGGCTCCATCCTCCGTGCCTTCTGTGCTAACTGTCCCCTCGCTAAAATGTCCTGTTCTCCATCACCTACGAGACGCCAGCAGGTTACTGAGTGAGTGTAACTGAGAGGCTGACTATACCGTGATGTCTGACTATGTCCAAGCCCACCCCTCACCACTCACCCTTTCCCTTTTGTCCCACTTCCAGGAAGCTGGTTTGTGCTGAGAAATCCTGGGCACTCCCTGCTTTGGAACTGGGGGAAGTTGAACCGCTACAAGGCCCTGCCCGTGTGTGAGAAACTTCCTTAGAGCCGCATCTCTTCCCATACTCAAAGCCAAGCCAGTCTCTCCTCCCTAACCCCAGCGGCTATTTCTGTGTGGGCTCCACAGGGAGCCTCTGCACGTGAGTAACACACTTTTCACATTTTCTCTGGATGAATGTGTGGTGTCATCATTCTCAGATCTGAGTCGAATTTCAGGTGAAGAGGTCCATCCCACCTCTGTAAATCTCTTTAAAAGAGTTTGCTGACATCAACATGTCTCTCTCTCTTTTTTTTTTTTTTTTTTTTGCAGGTTTTGGCCAGGGCTGGGTCTGAACCCAGCACCTCTGGCATTTGGGGCCAGCGCCCTACTCCTTTGAGCCACAGGCACCGCCCAACGTATCTCTTTTGCTTGTTGTCCATCCACCGTTTTCTTCCCAATGGTGGTGCACCAACAGGTCCCCTCGTAGCACGGAGCAACGAGTCGGCACTAAGGACAATGGAGCACGGAAAAAACAGAAGCTGGATCCCCTGACTGCAAGTCACCCCAAGCCCCTGGACACAGAGCTTATGACAGAATCATTTTGTGACCTCATGAGCGAAATCAATTTTTTTCTGTGATGTGAACAGGTAAAAAATTAGATTTATGACACACCTAGGGTTAAGCCATTCTCAGTGGCGGGCAGCTGCAGCTAAGGGAAGTCACTGAACATTTTCTGGGCTGGGCTCCTTTGGAAGGAAGAAGGCTGCCTCAATTCACAGAGAGAGCCTGCTTCCATAGCCAGAAAATAATTGGAAAATCAGTCTATAGTGGAATTAGGGGGGAGGTTCGGAATTAAGCATCTTGCTTGGAATGTATCTAACTCATGCTATCAATGGGTTTAAGAAAACCAAAGTGTCAGGAAGAAAGGGGCCTGCTCACCGCGCACTGGTTCTGCTGGGAGCAATGTACTAAGTACGAGATGTGCAAAGACGGAATACTGGGTCCTTCCCCAGCCATGGGGGAGGGTGTTACCCCAGAAAACTCTGAAAAGTCACTTACAGAATAACAACGACAATGAGTTCCCTCTAATAGATTTAGAATTTGTTGTCATCTGTACAAAGCTTTTGTTATGTCCTTTTGTAAATAGGCACAAGTACCAATCAGTGCAAATGAGGATGAAGAAAATCACGTGACCAGGTGCAGGAAACTGAAAGTTAGACCTGCTGTCACTGCCCTCAGTAAGCTCAATGGCACGTCCCACTACACCTGGCAGATTAGAAGAAAGTCAAGGGCTCCTGAGGGTGCCGCCTTTCCTAATAAACGTTGTGATGAAACAATGTAGTATTTATTTTTTGAAGAAATGAATCAATAAAAAGCCCATGGGCAAAAGGAAACAATAATACAATTGTGGAACAGAAATACTAACACAGAACAGACTAAATCATTTATTGTTACAAACATGTCATATTCTAGGGAAAGTCATCTCTAATTGGAGCTCATCAAAGATCCAAATATGTTCTTTATATTTCACTTCACTGTCAGTAAAAGTTAACAGGCAATTTCCAGCGTGCATCACAGGCCAATAGGCGCTGGAGTCTTCAAGATGTATTTTATAAGTAGCTGCATGTACTCAGCATTTTAGTATTTTTGGTAGTCCACATTTCAAAGACAAGATGTTAAACATTCACACGATTGATCAAGTAAATGTATAATCAACAGAAACGTTGAGAGAAACTCTTCCCACCAGCTCCCACAATGCCATTCGCCCGGGTGACAATGAGGGTGTCTCCACCTTCTTTTCAAGGAGTAATAAAGAAGCTGAAATTCCAGCTCCACTTCTTGGACAAAGGAAGAAAGTCTAGTAAAGACTCAAAGAAGGTTTTGAAAGATTTTCTGACAAGGAAAAAGAGAAAAGGGAAGAAATATCTGCTTCAAGAAAGAACCCCCCCAAAGATGCAACTTTTCTGTGTCCAAAGACCTGTTATAGCTACTGAAGTTGTTCATTGGCTGTATTTGCTTTTTTTTAGCTGAACTCCTGGCATTTCTTGATCTTAGTGTGACCCTTCCTTATGTGGGTGTCTGGACATCACACCTGTGTTTGAGCTTGGAGAAAGTGATCTAAAAGCACACCTAACCTGCCTGACAGGTATTGTCCTTACCTGCATGGCTTCTTAATGAGTCACAGGACATTTCTGTTGCCATCTTTCCATCTGATTTCATTCTTAGCCTTGTCTGACTCAGGATGCTAACACATTCTTTAAACTCAAAATTATAAAACTACGAAAAGCATTTGTTCATTGTTTGGCTTCCAAAAAAAGCAGATGTCTTTATGTATAAACTTGTATCTATTGAAACTATTATATAGGAAAAAGGAACTCTAATTGTACTAATGGCAGCATTCAAATTAGTTTTTTATAACCATAAGAACATCAGACATTGAAGCAGTTGGGATGGGTTCAGTGCACTGCTGCCCTGTTCACAAGGGGCTCCTCATTGTGAAACTCTCTATCCAGGATAGAGCCTTTGGAGCTTGCCTAACCTTGGGCAGTCCTTTGAAAAGATCACAGTCACTGAAGTACTATTGTTTAACCTTGCTGGAAAGAAGTAGTTTCTGTTGAATGTCTCTCTTTAGTCTACCAGAATTGCAGGGCTGTAGCAATTAATTATTTTACTGTATGGTGTAGATATTTTATCAAATATATAATCCAGGCCTTATAACATATATAATTATAATATATTTGCTAAAAAACAGCACCAAAGAGGAGGTACGGTGTGTTGCAATAAGATGATGCCAGATAGTAACATTAAGGCACAAGAACAAATGAAGACAATCAGAGAAGATAAATACAAAGATTAATATGATAAATTCTATAAATGTGTATTTTCTCTCCTCTCTCCTCTCAGCTTCCTTAAAATACCTAAAACTAAATAAAGTAATAATTATGAAAATTTACTGGTAACATATATAGAAGTAATATGTGTAACAATAATATCACAGAAAAGGGAGGAAGGGGGAGAGGTACACGGGACTAAAGAGTCTGTATTTTACTGGCATTAAGTTAGTATAAACATGAAGTCAATTCTGATAAATTAACACATATGCTGTCCATGCTAGTCCCTTATAATAATTTTTATTTTGAAGAAGTTAGTTCTGATATTCCCTCCTTAAATTTTGATCTTAAGAATTTGAGTCTTTTGGCTCTGTGCCCATAGCATAGTGGTTATGGCACCAGCCATGTGCACCAAAGCTGGTGGGTTCAAACTGTCCCAGACCAGCTGAGCAACAATGACAATTGCAACAAAAAAATATCCAGGCATTGTGGCAGACACCTCTAGTCCTAGCTACTCGGGAGGCTGAGGCAAGAGAATCACTTGAGCCCAAGAGTTGGAGGTTTCTGTGAGCTGTGATGCCACGGTACTTTACCAAGGGTGACAAAGTGAAACTCTGAAAAAAAAAATACATTTTCAAAATGTATTGAATAGCTAGGAAGAAGTTCAAAAAGAATATAAGACTTGAATAACACTATAAAAAAACTAGAACTAAAAAAATCTATAGACCATCCCAACCAACAACAGTAGAATATAGAATATACATTCTTCTCAAGTGTACATGGAGTGTTTTCCAGAATAGTCCATGAGTTAGGCCATAAAGCAAGTCTCAGTAAATGCAAAAGGCTTAAAACCACATAAAGTATATTCTCTGATCACTATGGAATAAAACCAGACATTAATAATAGAGGAAAACTGGAAAAACTTACAAATATTTGGAAATTAAATATTAATTAATCAATTTATTTATTTTTAAACTCACTCAGAAACTTTTGATCAAATTCCAACTTCCACACTGGTGAAAGGATTAAAAATGTCCCCTGGACTTTCAAAAAGCTTATCAATATTCTCAATTAATGTGAATGGTTTAAATTGTCCTCTAAAAAGGCACAGGTTGGCTGACTGGATACAAAAACTCAGGCCAGATATCTACTGCATAAAAGAATCTCATCTTACCTTAAAAGAGAAATACAGACTCAAGGTGAAGGGATGGTCATCTATATTCCAGGCAAATGGAAAGCAGAAAAAGGCAGGGGTTGCAATCTTATTTGCAGATACAATAGGCTTTAAATCAACCAAAGTAAGGAAGGATAAGGATGGACACTTCATATTTGTTAAAGGTAATACACAATATGATGAGATTTCAATTATTAATATTTATGCACCCAACCAGAATGCGCCTCAATTTATAAGAGAAACTCTAACAGACATGAGCAATTTGATTTTCTCCAGCTCCATAGTAGTCGGAGATTTTAATGCTCCTTTAGCAGTGTTGGATAGAGCCTCCAACAAGAAGCTAAGCAAACAAATTTTAGATTTAAACTTAACCATTCAACATTTGGATTTAACGGACATCTACAGAACTTTTCATCCTAACAAAACTGAATACACATTCTTCCCATAAGTCCACAGAACATACTACAAAATTGATCACAACTTAGGTCACAAGTCTAACCCCAGCAAATTTAAAAGAATAGAAATTATTCCTTGCATCTTCTCAGACCATCACAGAATAAAAGTTGAAGTCAATAACAGGAATCGGCATACTCATACAAAAATGTGGAAGCTAAATGACCTTATGCTGAAGGATAGATGGGTCATAGATGAGATTAAGAAGGAAATTACCACATTTTTGAAACAAAATGACAATGAAGACACGAAATATCAGAACCTCTGGGATACTGCCAAGGCTGTCCTAAGAGGGAAATTTATAGCACTGCAAGCCTTCCTTAAGAGAACAGAAATAGAGGAAGTTAACAACTTAATGGGACATCTCAAGCAACTGGAAAAGGAAGAACATTCCAATCTCAAACCCAACAGAAGAAAAGAAATAACCAAAATTAGAGCAGAATTAAATGAAATTAAAAACAAAAGAATTGTACAACAGATCAATAAATCAAAAAGTTGGTTTTTTGAAAAGGTCAATAAAATAGATAAAACCTTTGACTAACCTAACCAGGAAAAAAAAGAGTAAAATCTCTAATCTCATCAATCAGAAATGGTAAAGATGAAATAACAACAGACTCCTCAGAAATTCAAAAAATCCTTAACGAATATTACAAGAAACTTTACTCTCAGAAATACAAAAATCTAAAGGAAATTGACCAATACTTAGAAGCACACCACCTACCAAGACTTAGCCAGAACGAAGTGGAAATGTTGAACAGGCCTATATCAAGTTCTGAAATAGCATCAACTATACAAAATCTCCCTAAAAAGAAAAGCCTGGGACCAGATGGATTCACATAAGAATTCTACCAAACCTTTAAAGAAGAACTAGTACCTATATTATTCATCCTTTTCCAAAATATAGAAAAAGAAGGAATACTACCCAACACATTCTATGAAGCAAACATCACCTAGAATCCTAAACCAGGGAAAGACCCAACAAGAAAAGAAAATTATAGACCAATATCACTAATGAATATTGATGCAAAAATATTCAATAAGATCCTAATGAACAGAATCCAGCAACACATCAAACATATTATACACCATGACCAAGTGGGCTTTATCCCAGG
>CAUYRH010082085.1:0-17138 GCA_963574655.1 Perodicticus potto
TCAACTTTTATTCCATGATGGTCTGAGAAGATGCAAGGAATAATTTCTATTCTTTTAAATTTGCTGAGGTTAGACTTGTGACCTAAGATGTGATCAATTTTGGAGTATGTTCCATGGGCTGATGAGAAGAATGTGTATTCAATTTTATTAGGATGAAGTGTTCTGTAGATGTCTATTAAATCCAGTTGTTGAATGGTTAAGTTTAAATCTAAAATTTCTTTACTTAACTTCTTTTTGGACGATCTATTCAACACACTATAAAGGAGTATTACGATCTCCAACTACTATGGAGCTGGAGGAAATCAGGTTACTCAAGTCTATTAGAGTTTTTCTTATAAATTGAGGCGCATTCTGGTTGGGTGCATAAACATTAATAATTGAAATCTCATCATATTGAGTAGTACCTTTAACAAATTTGAAATGTGCATATTTATCCTTCCTTACTTTGGTTGGTTTAAAGCCTATTGTATCTGTGAATAAGATTGCAACACCTGCTTTTTCTGTGTTCCATTTGCCTGGAATATAGATGACCATGCCTTCACCTTGAGTCTAAATTCATAGTGTAAGGTAAGATGAAATTCTTGTATGCAGCAGATATCTGGCCTGAGTTTTTGTGTCCAGTCAGCCAACCTATGCCTCTTTAGAGGACAATTTAAACCATTCACATTAATTGAAAATAATGATAAATCTTTAGAAAGTCCTGTGGACATTTTTAATCCTTTCATCACTGTGGAAGTTGAAATTTGATAAAAAGTTTCTGAGTGAGTTTACTTTTGTGGTGAAGGTACTTTTATGCTGGTCATTATGAAGGATGGATCTGAGAATATCCTGGAGAGCTAGTTTAGTTATAGCAAATTTCTTCAACACGTGGATGTCATTAAATTATTTAATTTCTCCATCATAAATGAAATCAGTTTAGTTGCGTACAGGATCCTGGGTTGAAAGTTCTTTTGTTTTAGGAGATTAAGTCAATGACCATTCTCTTCTAGCTTGAAAGGTTTGATCAGAGAGATCTGCATTTATTCTATTATTCTTCTCCTTGTAGGTAATGGATTTCTTACATCTGGCTGCTTTCAGAATTTTCTCCTTCATATTAACTTTAGTGAAGTTAATTATGATGTGCCTGGGGGATGTCTTATTCAGGTTGAGTCATTCTGGGGTTCTGAACCTGTCTGCTATCTGAATTTCAGAATCTCTTGGCATGTCTGGAAATTTCTCTTTCATAATTTCATAAAGAACAGATCCTGTGACACCACTTAATCATTTTCAGTTATCCCTGTAAGGAAAATATTGGTTTTCTTCAAGTTATCCCAGAGCTGTCTAAGAGAATTATCCGTTTTTGCCTTCCATTTCTCTTCCTCTTTGGAAGTTTGGGAGCGTTTGAAAGCTTTGTCTTCCATGTCAGAAATCCTTTCTTCTGCTTGCTCCATTCTGTTATTGAGGGATTGTACTGTATTTCTCAGATCTTTGAGGGCTGCAACTTCTTGTGTCAATGTGTCAAAATCTTTGGTCATTTTGTCTTTGAATTCGTTCAGTTCTTGAGACATCTTTTGGGTCATGTTTTGGATTACTGCTTGAAATTCTAATTCCATCTTTTCCTCCATTGCGCTGATCTTATTTGCTATCCAGACTCTGAATTCAACTTCTGACATCTCAGCCATTTGCTTATGCAAGGGATCTTGTGCTGTATCTACCTTGTCGTTCTTTGAGGGAGTTGATCTACTCTGATTATTCATATTTCCAGAGTTTTTCTGTTGATTCCGCCTCATGATTATTTTTCACTGTTGCCTATGACCATCCTCAGAGTTGGGGAGTTGTCTCTCCCAGATCAGACCCCAACAGAATCACTCTGTTGTTACTGGATTTTTGTAGGGAGTGACCCTGTGTAGCTCCTCTGGGACTGCCCCACCCAGGGAGTTCTGGCTGTGAAGCAGCTCTGGAGTGTGGCACGCCCAGATCAAGCAGCAGGGCATGGGATGGGGCACCCAGTGGCCTTTGCAAAGGGAGCCCGTGCCTCCAGCAGTCTCTGTCTGGGAGTAGGGCTCCAGAGGGAGGGCATGGGTCGTGCAGCCTCCTAGGTTTCTGGCCAGATGGGCAGGGCCAATGCAGAAGCAGAGAAGGTAGGGGAGGAGGCGGGTTGTGTGGCTCCCAGAGTTCCTGGCCCGAGCAGGCAGGCAGAGGCCCGGCAGGTTTCTGGTGGAGCCCCTGGCTGGTGTGGGCAGCAGGTGAAGGCCCAGCATGGGGGTCCCAGTGGGGTCCCTGGCCACAGCTGGCCAGGTGGCGAGCCAAGGCCTGCCAGAGTCCTTGGCTGCTGCAAACAGAGGGCTGAGTCCTGGAGGGCGTGGATCAGAGCCACGCGGGGGTCCCAGCGGGCAGCAGGCCGGGCAGGGCACAGATCACCCCGGGAGGGAGTCTCAGTGGACTTCCTGGCTGCTGTTGGTAGCAGGTCAAGGCCCAGCAGGTTGCCAATTGGGGCTGCACAGGGGTCTCGGCGGAGTGGATTTCCTGGCCACTGTGGGCAGCGGGCCTGGGGCACAGATGGGCAGGGGTCTCAGTGGGCAGTGGGCCGAGGCCTGGCAGGGCACAGATCAGCACCACGGGAGAGTCCCTGTGGACTTCCTGGCCACTGCTGGCTGCGGCCTAAGGCCCAGTGTGGTGAAAATCAAGGGGTGCAGAAGTCCCGGCAGAGTTCCTGGCTGCTGGTGGCACAGGCTAAGGCCCAGCAGGGGTTCTGGCAGAGTTCCTGGCCATTGCAGGTGGCAGGGTGAGACCCAAAGGGGCACAGATCGGAGCCACGTGGGGGCTTGCTGGGGCTTGGTGGGGCCCCAAGTCTCTTACCTGGCAGCCCGCCTAATCCGGCAGATAGGAAGAGTGGGTGCTGCTCACATCCTCCTCCCTCAATTTCAGCAGAGGTCAGGCTTCTGGCGCGTCAGGTAAGGCAGGAAGGGTGTCCTGGAAGTTAAGAATGGCGGAAAATTTTAGTTCAGTTTTTCTGCCTGAAGCTTGGTTTCTGGACGTCGCAGCTTGCCTCAGAGGTGACCTGCGGCTATCACTTCCCTCTCTCTCGGGTGGGCTCTCAGTCTTCAGCTCAATTGCGCAGTTTCTGAAGGTTGCCTTTCCTTTTGGACAGAAGCTTCTGTTGGAAGCTGCTTCCAGTCAGCCATCTTGCCCCTCCCTCCAGAAATGTATTTCCTTTAAAGATGATCATATGTGGTAGCTTTGTCCCATCTGCACAACAGGCTACATCAGTGAAATGTGTTTTCTTGTATCCACTAGTTTTGGGGGGAGGTTTTGTTGGGGATTCAGTGAGGGTACAAAGAACCAGGTTACACTGATTATATTTGTTAGGCAAAGTCCCTCTTACAATTGTGACCCCATCCCCAAGAGGTGTGTCCACTAGCTTTAATAGCCACAATCTTTGCTCCTTTGACATCCACAGATCTGTTGAATGGCACATCAAATGTGAGTGGGACTCTATTTATATTGGCAATTTGTGGTAACCCAAAGTTGCAAATCTTGTAAAGATTGATAACATAACAATGAAATTCCAAAACTTGGTTCTGGGACTCTCAGTGGGAAGAGTTCCAAAGTGCCTCTCAACAGCTCTTTTGACATGGTCTTTAGCATATTTAATAAATGTTAGCTTTAAAGCTGGTATTGCTTCTTGGTCTTTTGGCAAAGATCAAGTGTAGCTTTAAAGCTGGCATGGTAGAAAAAACATTTCAACATTTTCCTAGGGATTTTCTAATAAATTTTGTAAAAATATCAGCTAAATGGCTAACGCCTGCCTAGAGTGTATGAAGAGAAATATGTCACACCTATTTGGCCCCAAATGCTTTCATTGCAAATTCATCATAGTTCAACAAAACCAATCACTGTATTTCAGGTTGTTATTTAGTATATGGATATTGTTTCACTTTCTAGAGTTACACTTTTAACACATGAGCATAATAAAAGAATTAAAAACATTTGTATAAGTATGGAATTAGTACCACACATGTATAATGTGCATTCTTAATTTTTCCTCAAAAAATTTGGGCAAAGGGCAGCGCCTGTGGCTCAAAGGAGTAGGGCACCGGCCCCATATGCTGGAGGTGGTGGGTTCAAACCCAGCTCTGGCCAAAAAATGCAAAAAAAAAAAATGGGGCAAAAAAATGTATATTATACATGGCAAAATACAGTATAAGATGATTTATAATAAGAGTTCAAGATTTATGAGATTTTAGCAATGAAGAGACCTAGAGCACTGACAATTGTTGGAGTTTGGTAAGGGATCTGAGCATCAATACCATATTCAGAGAATTTCGAGGTCAGATGTTAATCAAAAATACATTTGTTATCTTCACTTTATTATTGTATTAAAGCCTGAAACTGGCTTGGCACCTGTGGCTCAATGCGCTAAGACGCCAGCCATGTACACCTGAGCTGGCGGGTTTGAATCCAGCCCGGGCCCACCAAACGACAATGACGGCTGCAACCAAAAACAAAAAAATGGCCGGGCATCGTGGCGGGTGCCTGTAGTCCTAGCTACTTGGGAGGCAGAGGCAATTGACTCACTTGAGCCCAGGAATTGGAGGTTGCTGTGAGCTGTGATGCCATGACACTCTGTCAAGGGTGACAGCTTGAGACTCTGTCTCAAAAAAAAAAAAAAAACCTGAAACAACAATTAACTTTAATTTAAATACATATAAGGAGCAACTTTATGCTCCATGGAAACTACAAAGACTATAGCATTGATATAGTAAAGGACAGATAAAAGATGATGCCCCAAATTAAAGAAAACAGAGGGTTTCTTGGGAAAAGTAAAGGAGATAAATTTTACTTGTTTTGTTTTTCTTTGGATGATAATTATATTTTGCTATTACACCTGGAAACTCTACATTAAATATTTATAATAATATAAGTTTATCTACTTCATGTAACAAGAATAGAAAATGTCACATAGCATGTACAAGAATGGCTCAACATACTATACACATCACTTCCTTCATCTCTAAAGGTTTGCTCTTCATCCTTGGGATTATTCATGCCTCTAATTAGAGAGAATTTAGGGTCTTTATTACCACCTACTATGTGACACAAGAGTAGCAATTATGGACAGTAACTATTATCATTAATTTTAGTTAGACCTGTTCCTTTAGTTAGACCTTGTTCTTAAACAAGAACTTTACCTCAGTTCTTGCCTTGCATGCCCTTGTTAATTTGTAATTTGCATTTTCAAGGAAGGGGAAATGACAAAGAGTGGGTCATTGTAAGTGGGATGGACAGCTGTGTCTGCTGTCTGGCAGTTACTGGTGTTAAGAAACTGTCTTTGCAGACAGTCTGGGAGACGGAATCTCCCTGCTTCCTGATGATGATATTTTAGAGCAACAGCTTTCAGAGCTTTGAGAAAGGCACTCGACATGAAAGCCAAACTAATACATCTCAAAGAAACAAAGGGAGGACACACAATTATAAGCTCTTTTTCTCTAAATGCTCTGGGAAAGGGTGATCAAGATTCTATACTCAGGTGGCTAAAACAAACAGAAAACTGTTTTAGCAGGCTGACTTATCCTAAGGCGTTACAATGGCACATCACTGAGAGGAAAGAAACTCCTCTTAGTTGCCTACCAAAACCCTCTCACATGAAAATAAAGGAAAATCTTGAGGTCCCCTGAGAAAGTTCTGGGCACACAATTAGCTACGAAAAGTGAATTGGCTATCTGTTGAGCAGAAAGATAATAATAACAATGGCCCTACCATCAAGAGAGAGTCACAAGTTGTTTTGGTTCCCTATGGAAAATAAAAGATGTCTCCTTTACTTAAGTTATCAAATTGTTTTTAGAAACCCCCACTACATGGAAAAGGTGTTTTAGAGGAAACTGAGGTATTTGACTCTGACTGCTGTTCTTCATTTTAAATTTCTTTCCTTGAGTGGCACCTGTGGCTCAGTGAGTTAGGCACCAGCCTCATATACCAAGGGTGGCGGGTTTGAACCCAGTCCCAGCTAAACTGCAACAAAAATATAGCTGGGCATTGTGGCTGGCACCTGTAGTCCCAGCTTCTTGGGAGGCTAAGGCAAGAGAATCTCCTATGCCCAAGAGCTGGAGGTTTCTGTGAGCTGTGATGACACAGAACTCTACTGAGGGTGACAAAGTGAGACTCTGTCTCTAAAAATAAATAAATAAATAAATAAAAATAAATAAATTTCTCTCCTCGAAGACTGGAAAGAGTCACACTCATTTTGGCATTCCTTTTTCCTCATCCAAAAATCTTTACTATCTGTGACCTGAAGGCCCTTCCTTCAGGATATCCCACCTTCTTGGGCCAGGCCCATGTATAATCCTCATATGTTGATTTACAAGTTTACCTGTAACTTCATCCTCCCTGAAATGTATGCCAAACTTTATAAATCATTACTTATAAGCCATTGGGGAGTTCAGGTCTCAAGTTTTAGCTGATGGCTTGGCACCTGTAGCTCAAGTGGCTAAGGTGTGAGCCACATACACCAGAGCTGGTGGGTTCAAATCCAGCCCAGGCATGCCAAACAAAAATGACAACTATAACCAAAAAATAACTGGGCATTGTGGTGGGCACTTGTATTCCCAGCTACTTGGGAGGCTGAGGCGAGAGAATCACTTAAGCCCAGGAGTTGGAGATTGCTGTGAGCCATGATGCCACAGCACTCTACCCAGGGTGACAGCTTGAGGCTCTGTCTCAAAAAAAAAAAAAAAAAAAAAAAATCAAGTTTTAGCTGCCTATTGTCATTGAATATACCATGCAATAAAAGTTCCTTTTCTTCCACTGCACCTCTCAGCTTTGGTGTCAGGCGTTGCTATACCAGGTGAATGACCCCCAAATTGGTTTGGTATCATCTTTTCACATCCATTAGGATAACTATTATCCAACAAACAAACAAAAAAACCCAAGAATACAACTATTGTTCGGGTGGATGTGGAGAATTTGGAATCCTTGTGCATTGGTGGTGGGAATTTAAAATGGTGCAACCTCTAGGTAAAATAGATTTGTGGTTCCTGAAAAAATACAGGTGAAACTTACTAAATGTAGAATATAAATGTCTGAGCACAATAACTAAGAAAATGCCATGAAGGCTATGTTAACCTGTTCAATGAAAATATTTCAAATTATATATAAAATCAGCACATTGTACCCAATGATTGCCTTAATATACAAAGTTATGATTAATAAAAAAAAATTAAAAGTGGAATTCCCATAAGATCCAACTATTCTATTTCTGGATACATACCAAAAAAGGATTAAAAACAGAATCTTCAAGACATATTTGTACACTAATATTTATACCAGAAATATTTAAAATAGCCAAAAAGTGAGAACAACCCAAGTGGCCATCAGCAGATAAACAGAAGAACAAAATGTAGTATTACACATAATGAAATATTAATCAACCTTAAGTAAAAAGGGAATGGTGAACATAGGTGAACCATGAGGGCATTATGATAAGTGAGGTAAACCCACAAAATAATTGATTTGTGCAACTAAAATCCAACAATTCCAGTTAATAGCAGATACCTAAATGGAAAGTGATCCAATATTTACTAGTTTTGCATGTATAGCACCTGGAAAACTAGAACTAGAGTTTAAGCTGTTTGGAGACAAACAGTTTTATTTGATCTTTCAGATATACATTCCTAGAGCCAAGGATATTTTGTCTTACTTCACTAATAAAAATACAAAGATGCTGAAATAATAAGTGGGTGAACCTGTAGGAATGAAGAGAAAACTTTCTCTTTTACTACCAAACAGGGTCCAGCCACTGGTCACCATCACTCAATATGCAGAACTGAGAAGAGATCCACCAATCTTTACGATCGCAAGGCCAGTAGTTCAGGAGAACAGAGAAAGTAGCCTCTTAAAGACTGTTCTGTTCTTCCATTTCCAAAACCAACATTTTACACATAAAAGATCAAAGCAAAAAATATTTTAACCCTTACGTTAAACAACAATACTTAACCCTTGGCAAGCACCTGTGGCTCAGTGGGTGAATAGTTTAAGGCAATTGATTTAGGAGCCACATACACTAAGGCTGGTGGGTTGGAATCCTGCTTGGGCCAGCTAAAGCAACAATGACATTTGCAACAACAACAAAAATAGCCAGGCATTGTGGCAGGTGCCTGCAGTTCCAGCTACCTGAGAGGCTGAGGCAAGAGAATCACATAAGCCCAAGAGTTTGAGGCTGCTGTGAGCTGTGCCATGGCACTCTACCCAGGGCAACGACTTGAGAATATATCTCAAAAAAACAAAAAAACATTTCACCCTTACCTTAAATAACAATACTTAACCCTTATCATAAACAATAATAATTAACTCTTATCTTAAGCAACAACAATCACCATAACCCATGGCCCAAAACAATATTCCTAATTAAAAAAGTAATCTATGGTTTGGGGCCCAGAGCCCAGAGCACAGTGGTTGTGGCACCAGCCACATACACCGAGTCTGGAGGGTTCAAACCCAGCCCAGGCCAGCTAAACAATGACAACTACAACAAAAAATAGCCAGGCATTGTGGCAGGCGCCTGTAGTCTCAGCTACTTAAGAGGCTGAGGCAAGAGAATTGCTTAAGCCCAAGAGTTTCATGTTGCTGCGAGCTGGGGTCCCATGGCACCCTATCAAGGGTGACATAGTGAGAGTGTCTCAAAAAAAAAAAATGATCTCCTAAATCAATTGCTTTAAACTATTCAAAATAAACATTTTTAGGCTAAAGCTGAGTTTACAAAACAAGGATGGAAGATAAGAGGTGAGAGTCACGTAGGACCTAAACTGGCCAGACCAGCTGTGTTGTTTTGTCCCCTAGCCTGACTCCATCTTATTCAGTAAATGTGCTCTCCTTCCTCACTCCTATTATTGCAGTTCATGTTTATCAAATAGATTTTAGATGGAAATAATTACTGTGATTTACTGCATTTTTCCAACTTATTTGGGTGAGGGATGGGTTTAAAGTTGTACTTGGAACAACTTGCAGCACAATCAGCAAAAAGCAACAACGAAGGGCACACTGAATACAATAGACAAAGATGCTGAGAATAATACACTTCCCATCCCAGGGACTGAAGCTTTATTTATTTATTTATTATTATTATTTTTTTTTTTGTAGAGACAGAGTTTTACTTTATCGCCCTCGGTAGAGTGCCCTGGCATCACACAGCTCACAGCAACCTCCAGCTCTTGGGCTTAGGCAATTCTTTTGCCTCAGCCTCCTGAGTAACTGGGACTACAGGCGCCCACCACAACACCTGGCTATTTTTCTGTTTTTGCAGTTCAGCCGAGGCCAGATTTGAACCTGCCACCTTCGGTATATGGGGCCAACACCCTACTCGATGAGCCAAAGGTACCACCCGGGACTGAAGCTTTTAACCATCATCTCTGCACAGTTCTTCAGGCCAGGTTCTAGTTTTTTGGTTTTCTCGGAGGAGATAAGGCTTGATGTGGGAATGATGTAATCGAGCCAACTGACTACTGTATAGGTCATGAGTAGGATGACCAGAAAGTCCGCTTTCCCTTGAGTTGTTCATTAGGTTTTACCCTCCAGATTTTAAGGAGAACCTGGTCACAAAACAGGGGGAAAGGGCCTATTTTTAAGCAATTCAGAGTGTGATGTAGTGTAGCTTAGGAGGTAGCAGGGTGTGCCATGACAGAAGTCAAAGGTCATCTGCTGGAGGCCTTGAAAAAGGTGGGAGTGCCATCTTGAGTGGAGAGTTAAAGGCCTGTTAATTAAGTTCCTTGGTCTAAATGGGTCAGTTACTAGAATGCAGGACTTGAAACATAACTCAAAGACTACTCTAGGGTAAAGAAACAAACAGAAGCCCAATCTGGCTTCTTCAGTCTGACACATACAAAGTCAGGGGTGTGCCCAGGGAAGGATAGACCATTTGGCAGTCACCTGAAAATATCCACAAGTGCTGGGTTTTGAGTCTAAGGTTGGCATGATGAGAACATTAGTATTCTTATTTATAGCCTTCGCACAGTTATTAAGCAAGATTAAAATAGATTGCACCTAGATTTAAGAGCCCCTACAGAACTGATCTGAAGTTCTGGGAAATCAAATCACTGTAGGTTGAGTGCCACAGCACCACAGCTCACAGCAACCTTAAATTCGTAGGCTTAAGCAATTCTCCTGCTTCAGCCTCCCAAGTAGCTGGGACTGCAGGAATCCATCACAACACCTGGCTATTTTTAAATACAAGGTCTCACTCTAGCTCAGACTGGTCTCAAATTTGTGAGCTCAGGAAATTCACCATTCTTGGCCTCCCGGAGTGCTAGGATTACAGGCCTGAACCACCACGCCCAGCTAAAATTTATCTTAAGACTAAGAAGCAGCAAAAAAAAATGGAGCACATCTGTATTCTCTGGCTAGTCTCTTGTCCTTTGAACAGACCAGTTTAGTTAAACAGCTCATTCTATGAGCTGGCATTGCATGCAAGGCTGGAATCTAATACAAGTGGATCATAGTTTATTATATTTGGTTTTTATTTATTTATTTTTTTAATTTCAAATTAATATGAGG
Source organism: Perodicticus potto (assembly GCA_963574655.1). Classification (NCBI taxonomy): domain Eukaryota; kingdom Metazoa; phylum Chordata; class Mammalia; order Primates; family Lorisidae; genus Perodicticus; species Perodicticus potto. Next base: position 10,525 of record CAUYRH010082085.1, read on the forward strand.
GTACAAATTTTTAGGTTACATTGTTTTTACTTTCAGGGTAAAGTTCCATTAGTTTATTATATTTGAATTGTATTTATCTCTCTAATTTCCCATTTTATTAAATATAAATCACAGTAGGATCAATTTACTTGCCAAAATAAACTGTATTCTCGGTATATTTGGCCTTATTGTTTGCATAAAGTTCAGTAAGCATAAATATTAGCCATATAAACTTTTCTTTCTTTTAAAATTGTAACTATTTATAATCTCAAGTCAGGGCTCGTTGCCTGTGGCTCAATGGGCTAAGGCACCAGCCACGTACATCGGAGTTGGCGGGTTTGAATCCAGCCTGGGCCCACCAAACAACAATGATGGCTGCAACCAAAAAATGGCCGGGCGTTGTGGCAGGCACCTGTAGTCCCAGCTACTTGGGAGGCAGAGGCAGGAGACTCACTTGAGCCCAGGAATTGGAGGTTGCTATGAGCTGTGATGCCATGGCACTCTCTCCAGGGTGACAGCTTGAGGCTCTGTCTAAAAATTATATATATATATATATATATATATATATGTATATATATATATATATATATATAAAACCTCAAGTCAGACTTGAAAGCCTCTCACAAGCCAAGGTTTCATCTGTGCCATTAGACACCTGTGTATATTGGGTAAATTTCTCTTCTCTCATGGTCCCAAAGTGACTTGGGGTTCCTAGACCTATCAGAAAGTGGCAATTTTTACTCACCACAGATCATAAAATGTTATGATGAGGTATCTGGCCAGTTTTTCCAACTCTGCCATTCCAGTCAAAGCCTTGGTAAAGTAACCAGTGTCTTTCATTGTGTCCTGTAGAAGAAAACAGATTCTTATTGAATTTATGCAAATAACTCTATTGTCATAAATTAATAACACTTACAAGTGGCGTGACAAACCACACCCAGCCATAAGATCCTTTCTTACTAAATGTTATTTTTCTTTCTGTTTAATCTTTTATACTAAAAAACACTTTTTATAAACCAGGATTACAATTTACTATAAAGTTAATTATTCACTTAGCCAAAGTGATAATTAGATTTAAAAGGCAAAAATATTATTCTTTGACACAGAAAAGACCTAGTTCCCAAACAATCATAGATAGCTGAAGCATTACATCTTACAGATGACTCAGATATTTTATTATTTTCATTCTAGTTTAATATAACATGCCTTTAAGATTTTAAGTCACTGGAAAGTGTTCTGAAACCACAACATAAGCACCATCCCTGATGTCTTTCTTGGTCCTCCTAAGTCTCACATGGCCATCTGGTATCAAAAATAGCTGCAAAGGACAGAATTTATTTCTATCCTTAATTCATTTACCAAGTGCAACAGAAAACAGGATGACTGGAGGATTCAGTTTCTCCAGGCAAAGCTGGAGCAGGGAAGAAGTGGCCATGTGAGGTAGATTGTGCCTTGTAGCTGCTGGCCTAGTCACTGAGAACATGTCCCTATGCCTCACCACAACCATCTATGTAGACCTCCGAATTCTGAGGCTCAAAATTAAGAACATACGCTCACAGTCAAGTCCAGCAAAATTTATAGATACAACAGAAGTGGCAATTTTATAATCTTTAAACATCTGAATTTTAAGGACAGTTTTAAAATTAGTTTTATTTATCAAAGATTACCAAAGTTGTGAACAAAAAAGTCATTTGAGCTCTGTTTTCCTGACGAAATATTTGATTGAAGTGATATTTTAAGCCAATTAATTAGAGTTATTTTGTATATTTTGGTAGTGAAATACCAAGAGCATATGACATATACAGACACACAAACAGACAAACATACACAAATCAGTGTATTTTGTTGTGTGTGAAAGATGGAGCATATAGCTCAGACAAAAAATCCATTCTTATTAGCTCAATTTTCAACTTTATCATTTTTATCACATGCAAAGTCTAAAGAAAGGTCATTTGTATTGAAAACATCAAATGAAATTTTGTTTCAGTTTTTCTTCAAAATTATAAGTAAAATATATAAGCACACTTTTTTCTATGTAGACATATTTATTTAAGCTCTACAAAATAGCATTACTATATCTAGTAATATACATAGTCATATTTTGTCCAAACTTTTAATCAAATGGGTAAGAGTTTTAGTTTATCTCATTTTCATGTAGAAGCAAGGTGGAACTTATCATTTTAGATGTTTTAGTTACTTATGAGTTTATTATTTACCCTGTTACTGTTGTTTGTGGGCTTCCAGTGACAGTATGGTTCTCCACTGACCTTGTTCCCATGGAAGGAACATTCTGATGTGTTTAGGAATTCTAAAACTTCAAGTCACTTTCCATCAGAGATCTGCATTCTTTGTGTTGTCCCTATAATGAATACTTCATCCTTCCCCTTTATTTTATAATCATTGGCTCTTTCAAACTGAAGAAAATTAAATGAGGACATAATTGCTAGCAAGATATACAACTTAAAATGTATGTGATAAGTAGGAAGAGAGAATCAAAACCTAAGTTCAGTTCATTTTATTAATCCACAGGAATAGTATATGCAAACAGCTTGAATGGACCAGGGGGCTTTTCTAAAGTGAATGATTACCAAATTAATTCTTACAGTATTGTATTAGTGTTTCAGAGCACAAAAAGAAAGCACCACATACTGGATATCTTAAACAACAAAAATTTACTTTCTCATGGTTTTAGAAGCTGAACATTCAAGACAAAAGTGTTGGCAGGTTTGGTTTCTTCTGAAGCCTCTCTCCTTGGCTTAAAGATGGCTATGTAATCACTATGTCTTCATACGACATTCCCTCACACCCTTTCTTCTAGGCTTGCACATCCTGGGTTATCTTTCGAGACATTCTAACTCTATTGACCTGCATATAGTGCTGTGCCATCATCATAGCTCATAACAACTTCAAACTTTTGGGCTCAAAGTGATATTCTTGCCTCAAACTGTCAAGTGGCTGAGACTACAGGTACCCACCACAATACCTGGCTAATTTTTTCTATCTTTAGTAGAAAAGGGGTTTCTCTCTTGCTCAGAATTGTCTCAAACTCCTGAGCTCAAGTGATCCACCTGCCTCAGCCTCCCAGAATGCTAGGATTACAGGTGTGCATCACCATGCCCAGCTGCTAGTTATCTCTCTGTATGTCCAAATATTCTATTCTCATAGGGACAGCAGGTGGAATAAATTAGACTCACTCTAATTTTAATTTAATTACCCATTTAAAAGGTCAATCTCACAATACAGCTACACTTTGAAATACTGTGGGTAAAGGCAATAGGGAAGAAAAAGAAGTTCTTCTTACCCTGTGCCAATATTCATGGATGAATCCTCTATTAAAACAAACAAATGAACAAACAACAACAAAAAGAAAAAAAAACAGATTTTTCCAGGTGCAGTAGTGTAGTATCTCATGCCTATTATATGAACCAAGGCAGGAGGATCACTTGAGGCCATGCTTCAAAATCAGCCTGGGAAACATAGTGAGACTCTATGTTAAAAATTAGCAAGGTGTGGTTGCACATGCTTGTAGTCTTACCTACTCCAGAGGCTGAGGAAGGCAGGAAGGATTGCTTGAGTTTGAGGCGGCAGTGAGCTGTGATCATGCCATTGCACTCCAGCCTGAGGAACAGAGTGAGACCCTCCATCTCTTAAAAATAAAACAAACAAATATAAACAACAACAATAAAACCCCTCACATTAACAGAAGGAAAGAAAAGAACAACATATGCATTTGTTTAATACATATGTGACACAGGAGACTCCAGAAGTGAAGACCTAAAGAACCAGAGAAAACTGTATTTTGATGGACAGTCATGCAGAAGTATGATTGGAGGGCCAAAAGGGTGTAATCTAATTGTGATAAACTGGGGGAACTTAGCAAGACCTGTTTTTTTTCAAATTCTTGGCATATGTAATTCCCCTCAGATGTAGGGCAAAACACCTGTCACCTGAGGGTCTTCAGAAGAGAGAGGGTAATAGAAGTTCAGAGAGACCTTCTTCCCCTCTGTAGTTGTCTTAATTTCCTTCAGTTTACAATACCCAGTGTGCCAAGATGCCATATTTTGGGGTAGAGCTCACTGTACCATTTCATCTTCAACATATAAATTTTACCTATAACAAACATGAATACAGATTTCAAGGCTGAAGATGGAAGAGAAAGACAACCAACATGTAAATATGCCCCAAGGTAAAGAGGCAAAAAGAATTAATCCTACATAAAACTGTGAGTAGGAGTTGAAGCAAGAGAGAAGTCAGAACCTGTAGTTAGGACTCTTAACCACTTTATCTTTATACAGGAAGAATAAATTGAAAAATTCTATGGAAAGGAGCTAATCATATTTTGACATTTGGGAGACTACTAATCTAAAGAAGAAAAGACTCAAAAAGATTCATGCAATAACTCCTTAATTTTTAAGTTAGGTTTCCTTAGGTGGAATTCACTCTTTCCCAGGAAAGAGTTCAATGAGTTTCTACAAATACAACCTCCTATGCAGCCACTCAATAATCAAGGTTTCCCACAGTGGCCACAGCTTGGGAAAGCCTAATGAAAGCAGTCCTCTGCTCCCATACCTGGAAAGAACAGATTGGCAGGTTATTGACTCCTGTCTCTCCCAGGACCTTACATGTTCTCTACCTATTTCAAAAATTGGAACTGATTTGGTGTATCCTAGCCTGTTTGTGCCTATCCTGAGGTTACTTCTGGAATTCATAGCCCTATTACTTGACCCATAACATATTGGTTTCATTCATCTAGTACTGAAAGGAAGATCTTGTCATATGCAACCTTGATATCTGATAATGTCACCCACCCAAGTAGAAAGATCAGTGGTCCCCAGTACCTCTACAGGGATCCTTGAACCCTCACACTCCTTGGCCCTGTCCCCCAACACTGAGAGGTACCATAGGATGGTCTTATTGTGGGAAGAGTTGCCACTAGATTAGAGGTAGGAAACGCTGACTGTGGTTCTATGGTAGCTTGAATCATGAACCACCCCCAGGATAGGAAAAAAAGAATGGCTGGAAACACTGAGATTGGGATTTCACAAACACAGCCTGATCAGGCAGCTCCCTGATTTACCTCCACCAATATCAAGTTCAGTGTTTCCCAACACCTCCTGCAAAGCCATTTGCCCTTTCACTGGAGTGCAGTATTTAGTGTCCATATTTCCAGATGGCTGGCCACTTTGATGACCTGTGTTCATTTGCTGTGTAAATCAGCTATTCCTTTGCTTAATAGTTTCTTTGAGTGTTCTCAAAACTTCCTTCCAAAAGGAACATACTAGCTTGCATTCCCACCAGCAGTGCAGAAGTGTTCCCTTTTCTCCACATTCACACCAACATCTATAGTTTTGGGATTTTGTGATGTGGGCTACCTTACTGGAGTTAGAGGGTATCTCTGAGTAGTTTTGGTTTGCATTTCTCTGATGATTAAAGATGATGAGCAGTTTTTCATGTGTCTGTAAATCATGCGCCTGTCTTCTTCAGAGAAACTTCTATTCATGTCTCTTGCCCACAATGAAATGGTATCATTTGTTTTTTTCTTAGTAATAAGTTTGAGTTCTCTATGGATTCTGGTTATTAGACCTTTGTCAGAAATATAACTTGTGAAAATCCTCTCCCATTCTGAGGGCTGTCTCTTTGCTTTACTTAGTGTGTCCTTGGCAGTGTGAAAGCTTTTAATTTGATCAGATCCCAGTAGTGTATTTTGGGTGTTGCTTCAATTGCCTGGGGTGTCCTCCTCATAAAGTATTTTCCCAGGCCAATTTTTTCAAGTGTTTCCCCTGCACTCTTTCTAAGAATTTGTATAGTTTCATGTCTTAAGTTCAAGTCCTTTAACCAATGAGAGTCAATTTTTGTTAGAGGAGAAAGGTGTGGGACTGGTATCAGTCTTTTGCAGGTCACCAGCCAGTTCACCCAGCACCATTTATTGAATAGGGAATCTTTCCCCCAATTTATATTTTTAATAGGCTTATCAAAAATCAAATGATGATAAGTGTCTGGGTTCACCTCTTGGTCTTCAATTCTGTTCCATACATTTACCTCTCTATTTTTGTGCCAGTACCATGCTTTTTTGATCACTATCAACCACTCAGAGATCTAAATATAGATCTACCATTTGATCCTGCAATTCTCTTCTAGGTGTATATCCAAAGGACCAAAAATCACTTGAAAATAAAGATATTTGCATCAGATTATTCATTGCAGCTCAATTTATAATTGCCAAGTCATGGAAGAAGCCTAAGTGCCCATTGACCCATAAATGGAGTAATAAATTGTGGTATATGTATACCATGGAATACTATGCAGCATTAAAAAAGATGGAGACTGTATCTCATTTGTGTTTACATGGATGGAGCTGGAAAATATTCTTCTTAGTAAAGTATCTCAGGAATGGAAAAAAATATATCCAATGTATTCATTATTACTGTGAAACCAATTTATAATCACTCACACTTGCATATGAAAAATGAAACACAACTATAGCCTAGGATGAAGGAGGGAAGGGGATGAAGAGGGGAAGGGAGGGGAGTGAGTTGATAGACAGAGGGTTTCTAGGGGGACCTCACCTATGGAGCATATTCCAAGTACAAGTTGGAGCTATCAGGTGTAGAACACAAATGTCTTAATGTTGTAAA
>CAUYRH010082087.1:0-11902 GCA_963574655.1 Perodicticus potto
GTCTTATAATAAGTAACATTGAATCAATAATCAAAAACCTCTTAATAAGAAAAGCCCTGGACTAGATGCCTTCACTGGTGAATTCTCCGATTGTATGTGAAGCCCGTACACTGTACCCTATGACTGAATTATTGTACACAGCTATGACTCAATAAAAAATAATAAAAAAAGAAGTATTAAAAACAAGATTTCTCTTCTTAGCAAATTATCTCAAGAATGGAAGAAAAAGTATCCAATGTATTCAGCCCTACTATGAAGCTAATTTATAGCTTTCATATGAAGGCTATAACCCAATTATAGCCCATGACTAAGGGAGGGGAGAGGAGGGGAAGAGTAGGTGGAGAGAGGGCAAATGGTGGAATCACACTTATGGTGCATCTTAGAAGGGTATAGGTGAAACCTATTAAATGCTGAATACAAATGTTTTTATTCATTAAACGAGAAAAATCCCATGAAGGTTATGTCAAACAGTTGGATGAAAATATTTCAGATTGTATATGAAGCCAGTACATTGTACCCCATGATTGCACTAATGTACACAGCTATGATTTAATTTAAAAAAAAATTCTTAAACTCTTGCAAAAAAGAGTTCAATTTCATTATTCTTTGAAGCTACCATTAACCTGGTGCCAAAGCTAAATAAAAATATCACAAGAAAAGAACATAAAGAATAATATCTCTTATTTTTTTTCATTTTTTTTGAGACAAAGTCTCACTTTGTCATCCTCAGTAGAGTGCCTTCATATCACAGCTCAAAGCAACCTCAAACTCTTGAGCTCAAGAAATGGTTTTGCCTCAGCCTTCCAAGAAGCTGAGATTACAGGCACCTACCATAACAGCTGGCTATTTTTTTAGAAACAGGGCCTCGCTTCTGTTCAGGCTGATCTGGAACTCATGAGCTCAAGCAATTCACACACTTTGGCCTCCCAGAGTGCTAGGATTACAGGCATGAGCCACCATATGCAGCCCTACAATATCTCTTTAAAAAGTACATAAAAAATTTCAAAAAAATATTAGCAAATCAAATTCAGCAGCATATTACAAAGATTATAAGCCATGAGCAAATGGTATTTGTTCCTGGAATGCAAGAATGGTTCAATATCTGAAAAATCAATCAATGTAATATGCCACATTAATAAAATAAATTAGTAAAATGAAAGGAGAAAGACACTTGACAATAAAGATGCAGAAGGGCATTTAACAAAATTCAGCACCCATTCCTGATAAGAGCATTTGGCAAACTAGAAATAGAAAAAGTTTCTCAACGTAATAATGACCATATACTTAAAAGCCCAGACTAACAGTATACTCCATTTTGAAAACCTGTAAGATGTTTTTAAGAGTAAGAACAATATAATGATGCCTACTTTTACCACTTCTATTCAACATAGTACTAGAAGTTCTAGCTAGAGCTATTAATAATAAAAAGAAATTTTTAAAAATCTGAATTAGAAAGAAAAAAGCAAAATGTTCTCTGGCTACACAAGACATTATGTAATATGTAGAAAGCCCTAATGATTCCACAATGTGTCTGCTGGAAATAATAAACAAATTCAGCAAAGTTGCAAGAATCAAATCAACCTCAAAACTCAATTGCTCAGAAAGCGGCTAAGAATTAACAATCTGAAAAGGAAATTAGGAGAACACTATAATTTATAATAGTATCCAAAAGAATAAACTATTTAGGAATAAACTTAACCAGGGAGTGAGAGACTTATTCACTGAAAACTAAAATATTGCTGATAAAAATCTGAAAACGTAAGTAAATGGATGCCATTCTGTGTTCAAGGATTGGAAGACAGTATTTCTTTTGTTTATTTCAGGTTAATGTAAAGGTACAAACAACAAGGTTACAAAATTTGCATTCATTAGGTACAATCCCTCTTGTACTTGTGTCCTGCACCCAAATGGAAGATAGTATTTTTTAAGATAAAAATATTACCCAACTGACACACAGATTCATGCAATCTCTACTAGAATTCTGATGACTTTTGTATAAATGTAAAAAATTCTTAAAATTCACATGGAAACTCAAGAGACTCTGCAAGTTAGAGAACTCACATTATTTGGTTTCAAAGTTCAATACAAAGCTACAGTGATCAAAACATTGTGACTTTTGGCATGAGGACAAATGTAAATGCCAACAGAATAGCACACGAAGTCCATAAATAAACCTTTACAGAAAATATTAAATGTGTGAAAAGGGTGCTGTTATGGGCTAGATTATATCTCCCTAATATTCATAAGTTGAAGTCTTATCTCTCAGTACCTCATATTGTAACTGTCTTGGAAGTTAAAACCTTTAACAAAATAATTATGTTAAAATGAGGTCTTGGAATGAACCCTAATCAGATAGGACTGATGTTCTCATAAAAAAAAAAAAAAAAAAAAAATTGCACACAGGTACAGAAGGAATACCATATGAAGACACAGGAAGAAGGCAGCCTTTTAGAAGAAACTAATCCTGCTGACACTTTGCTTAAGGATTTCCAGCCTATAGAACTGTGAAAAAATAAATTGTTGTTATTTAAGCCACTCAGTCTGAAGTACTTTATTATGGCAGCCTTAGTAAACTGTAAAGATGGCAAGACCACTAATGGGAGAGAAAAGGGGTTAGGTGGAAGTTAGTCTTCAATGGACACAGAGTTTCAGTTAGAACAATGAAAAAGTTCAGAAGATGGATAGTGGTGATGGTTGTAAACCATGTGAATGTACTTAGTGTCACTGAATTATATAGCAAAAATGGTTAAAATGGTAAAATTTATGTTGTGTATATTTTATATAGTTTGAGAAAGAATAAAATACCTAGGAATTACTTTAACTAAGGAGGCTCAAAATGTGTACACTGAAATATGAAACACTGCTAAAACAAATTAAAGAAGTCCTATATAAATTATATGGCACCCCTGTTCATGGTTAAAAGACTTACTATTATTAAGATGTCAAAGTGATCTGCAGATTCAATGCAATCACTGTCACAATTCCAATGACCTTTTTTGAAGAAACAGAAAATCCAGTTCTCAAATTTATATGAAATTGAATTGGGCCCTGAATAGCCAAAATAACCTTGAAAAAGAAGAGCAAAGACAGAAGGCTTACACTTCCCAATCTGAAAACTTTCAATAAAACTATAGTAATCAAACACTGTGGTATTGAAGTAATGATAGACTTATAGGACAACAGAAAAGAACTGAGAGTCTAGAAATAAATCCATACAACTATGACCAGTTGATTTTTAACAGGGTGTCAAGTTGATTTAACAGGGGAAAAAAATAGTCTCTTCAATAAATTCCTCCTGGGAAAACTGGACTTTCATATGCAAAAGAATGACGTTGGACTCTATCTAACAAGGTCTAGAAAAATAATCTCAGAATGTATCAATATAAGTGATAAAACCCATAAAGCTCTTAAAATAACCTGCCGGAGTAAATCTTCCTGACATTGAATTCGTTAATGGTTGTCACGTATGCTACCAACAGGAATGACCAATGAAAGAATATATAGATCAATTGTACTTTGTGCAATTAAAACCAGATTAAACTTTTGTGCATATGAAAAGTTACCAAGAATGTGAGAAAAAAAAAGAAGTAGAAAAATATTTAAAAATCATAGCTCAGCACCTGTAGCACAGTGGTTACAGTGCCAGCCATATAAACCCAGGCTGGTGGGTTCGAACCCAGCCTGGGCCAGCTAAACAACAATGACAACTGCAACAAAAAAAATAGCCCGGCATTGTGGCAAGCACCTGTAGTCCCAGCTACTTGGGAGGCTGAGGCAAGAGAATCACTTAAGCCCAAGAGTTTGAAGTTGCTGTGATGCCACAGCACTCTACCAAGGGTGACATAGTGAGACTCTATCTCAAAGTGTTTGTGGTTGCTGTGAGTTGTGACACCAAAGCACTCTACCTATGGCAACAGCTTGAGACTCTGTCTCAAAAAAAAAAAAAAAAAAAAATTTACAAATCATAATTCTGATAAGTTTCTAGAATCTTATATGAATGAAGAAGTCTTATGAGTTAAGATCAAAAAGACAAAAACTCCAATTTAAAAATGAGAAAAGGCTTGAGTGGACATTCCTTCAAAGAGGATATACAAATGGCCAAAAAAAAAAAAAAATCATGGTTGCTATCAATATCCTCTAGGGAAATGCAAACCAAAACCTCAATTACATACCATTTCACACCTACTACATGACCAAAAACAACACAATGGAAAATACCAAGTGTTAGCAAGGAAGCAGAGAAACAGAGTGCTCATCTATTGCTGGTGGTAGTGTAAAATGGTTCAGCTGCTGAGGAAAACATATTGGCAATCCCTCAAAAATGGGTGGAGGGAGGGCAATTGGGTGGGATCACACCTACGGTGCATCTTAGTAGGGTACTGGTGAAACTTATTAAATGTACAGTATCAATGTGTTTATATAGTGATTAAGAAAATGCTATGAGGGCTCTCACATTACGATCAAAATGTTTCTGATTGTATATGAAGCACATTCTGCCCTATGATTGCACCAATGTACACAATTATGATTTAGTAAAATTATTAAAAAAATAAAATAAAATACCATAAAATATGTTCACCTTTGATTTTTCCGTCCTTAGTAAAGTCTAAATAAAGATGGTTTAGGTAATCATTGAAGTGCAAATCCATTCTTCAGCTATGACTTGTATTATGTTTCTATGGTGGGGTAATTTCAGCAAATAAAAAATCTCTTGGCTACCTCTCTCCACAATTCCATCTGAAGATATTTTTAGGGAACCAAGTATTAGTGCTGTGTCAATTTCTTTTTCCAAAAGATATTAGGTAATCTCTCAAGGCAAAAAATAAATATTTTTGTATAATTACCTTGTGACTAAGAAGATAAATGGAGAGTCTTTAGACATGAAAAAATGTAGAAAGTCATGATTTTATTCACAATTGAAGCCAAAGTATGACTCTTATAGTAGAGGTTTGAGAAAGTGTTAATAAGATTGTAAGGTATTTTGAAAAGTTCTTTGAATTATACAGAATAGGCTTGCCTATGCTACAGGAAAAAAAAAAAATAGCCCAACCCCAAAGCCTTCTTAAAACAAAGGTTTTCTTCCCACTTCTATAAAATCTAATGAAGTTTGGCTGGCACTTCTCTGTCTTATAGGTAGGCCATCTGGAACACATGGCCTCCGAGTTCACCATAGTAGGATAAGAAGAATTCATACGATTGTATAGAATATGTTTAATTACCAGACTTAGAAGTGGCCATCTTCGCTTATGCCATTATCACATTGGAATTCAGTGCCTGGCTCATCCTTCTTGGAAAGTATGTATGGAAATATGGTTTTTCTACATGCCCGGTCATATTTTTTCTTCCCTAACTTCACCCCCAGATTGTATCACAAAATCAATATTCACTAAACCTTTGGTGCATTTGTGTAAACTTTTTTAACATTTTGACACAGAATATAATTATTCACAGTAGTTACAATATTTATATGTATTCTGTCTGTTTATAAAATATAAGTTGAATTTTTCTAACACTACTACCAAAGCATTTATTATATCATCTGAAATATCAGATTGTAAAACAACATATCATATTTTGAGTTGTATTCAATTCATAGATGAACTCAAAGATGAATGTAACAAATACGTAACTAGTAAGTGGGAAATAAAAATAAAAATCTCAGCCTCCCAATTGACTGAACAGACCCTCTTTTGGCCAAGGGTACTCCAAAGAAACAGTAAAAACTGAAATCCCAGCCATTACAGAATGGGAGGGTGAACATGCCTCATTATATCCCATCTTCATTAACTACCACTGAAGTCAAAGGGTTGGAAAGTTCACATTTGGATCATGCTAATAGCCATTTTGTGAGCATGGGTCACATGAAGTGCCATGAAGCTCAATTGCACACGCATGTTTCTTCCTTCATAAATATTTATGACTCCTCCTATAGCTTATTCAATACGTATTTTGGCCACGCCACCCAGCACAAATTTCTATTCCCCTTTACCATTCCTTCTCTTGAAGCACTTGCTTTCATTTTCTGCCTGAGGCTATTCCTCTCTGCCTGCAAGATGACCAGCCAGCTGAATGCAACCCTTTATGAAATAAAGGTCTCCTTTCCCAATCTATCAACCTCATCGTTCTTAAGTTGATATGATAATGATTGTGCACTCTTGTGATGATTGTGCTAACTCTAACAGTGATACAATCAATAATGTCACGAGTAAGACTCCATTTTGCATATAAAGTCATTTTTAAGTATAGGTTCTAGTGAGTAGCTTCCAAGAATACAATTTATGGACATGTAAAATAGAATTATCTCAAAAATATTACGATTTTCCTCTGGAATAAAAGTGTGATTCTCACATTTAAAGGCCATTTTTTAGGGGAATATAATTCAGATAAAATTATGAATAATTTTTTCTTCCTGTATTTCCAGTTCGAGAAATAACAATAACACCTGCATAGGAAGTACAAGTCTAAAATCTTGAATAGAGATTCATTACCTTTGGGGACATATGTGATTGGGAATTCAGAATTTTTACTATTGTTTTTTTTTTGACTGGAGCTAGACATTTTTCAATTCTAGAAGGCCAAGGAGGAACAATCTTGAGGTGAGGTGTTTGAGACCAGACTGAATAAGATCAAGATCCCCAGCTTTATTATCATGTGCATACTCTATATAAATCTGTTATATGTTCTATTTTGTCTTTTACTGAAATATCAAACTCTGAATGTTTGGAGGTATAGCATAGCCTAAGTGCTTTTATTCTATGAAAAAGGAGGCAAGCAGAAATTTTATGCAGGTTTGCATCCAAGTTGTAAGATAGCATGAACCCTTCCTGGCCAAGGAACCCATACACCTATATACACCCCGAGACTAAAAGCCTAAAGGGAGAGACGAGGAAAGACCGGGAGAGAAACGGAGACAGCTTTTCTCTCCCCACTTGAGTTCTTTCTCTCTACCAGGAGCTTTAGTGTTTTCTGTATTCTTTTCTGTAAATAAATTCTGTCTTACCACTGGTGGGGGGGGGAAGATAGCATGAACCCATCAGGTTGCACACTCTTTTGGTAAAATAGCTTTTTGTGTTGGTAAAATTTGCTTTTTTGATATTATGTCCATTGTGTCTCACAATGCAGTAGAAATGCAATACAAGGGTCTATTCAATTATCCTCTTAACTCAAGCTGCATGAAATGCACAGTGACATTACAATAATAAAAACTCTCCATGGCATTCTTCTTTTGGATTTTGAACTTAATAGAGAGACCTATAATATACCACATGGGCCTAATTATTTATTTGAATAATGTCCAGAGTAGATGTTGTGATTTTTTTTTTTTTTTAGATTGCTGTTCCAGTGGCTGTGAGAATATTTCTCTCTTTGTTTTCTGCTTCTTGATGCATACATGTATGCTTTGACAGGCATCATGGGACTCACCAGGGCAGCAGATGGTCTATGCAGAGTCCCCTCAAGTATAAAACAATTTATTTTTTTAATATTGTGAGGGTCTTAAATTGTGTGCTGTTTTATCTGATTATTTTCAAATTTTGAATTTTCCATAGGGACTTAAATGAAAACTACTTACATAAGAGAATTGAGAGATTAAGATGAATTAAAGGATCAAGTGTATGAGTTGAAACTAAGTCTTATGTAAAAGTCATTAAAACTGCTTTTTGATTGTCATTGATACTATTTTACCATAACCTCTGAAACTATTAGGCAGTGTTGGTGTGTGCATCTTTATTATACCAAATAAATAAGTATCAGATTTATTTTCCCAAATAGAATAAGAAACCAAAGTGCAAATATTTACCTTCTAATCTTAAATTCCAGTGATTCACAGAGATAACAAGGGTAATTAAAGTGACATGAAAACATAACATTAAATTTACATTTAATCTGTTTATCATACTAATTTGTTGTGTGTATTATAACTTCAGTATTTTTGTTACATACAAATTTTTTATGACAGTTTTTCTTACCCAGATATTGAAATAGTGAAGGGTTAGATTTGTGGATGATTGAAAACTTTGTATTCAAAAGGAAATAGGCCACAAAGCCTTGAGAAAAAGAAAATAAACCTATTGGGCTCAAACAGATTGTTTAATTTGGATTTTCTACTTTACCCTCAATTTCTAGCCTTTAATGTTTTACTCTTTCAAGGTACTTTGAAATAGGGTAATATGTTAAGTGTGCAGAGAAATAAGAAATTTGGTTCCAGCAAAGAAATTGTTTCCAGGGGAAAAGAAAGTTTAGAAGGAAATGTTTTAGAAATGAGGGTAACAGTATGTAATGAGAATGGGAGATGTGAGCATTTGAGTTCTCATTACCACAAGAATTTCAATCCTGACCTAAATAGCTCTTATCTAAGTGCAAGTTCACATGCCATCAAAAGACTTGGTTTTCTGAGTCATCAACCTTTCACTGTTGCATGTGGGAATTGCTACAGTAAAACACAAGTGTATGAGTCTTTATTGGGTTCCTCACATTGCCAGGACTAGTATTCATACTTTAAAATTTTCATAAGAAATGTGATGGAAGAAAAGACTTACAGTTTAATGATCATTTAGGTTTCACAGGTAAAGCTTTGACTACTAATGGGGATAGTTTACATAAAATGTGGTAAATGGCCATTAGGTCAGTATATAATATATAATATTACATAATAAGGAGACCTATCATATACTGAGAGAATGTGGAATGTGTTAGTCTTTATAATAGCATTGTTAACGTCTGCCAATGTTGTGTATATTTCTTTTGTCTTTGTTCATTTGTGCCTATATTTAGTTAGAGGTGAATTGTATACTAATCATCTATGTATGTACTGTCTAATAACATATTTTCTATCTATACTTTATCAACATATGACTATAGATACTCTTCAGAGATATTATGAGTCTGGTGGCAGACAATAAAGCAAATGTCACAATAAAGTGGCTCAGAAATTTTTTGGTTTTTCAGTGCATATACAATATATGCTTATACTGTACTATAATTTAAGTATGCAATATCATTATGTCTCAAATATGTACATATGTTAATTTAAAAATACCTTATTGCTAAAAATTTTTAATGGCTATCTGAGCCTTCAGCAAGTCAATCCTTCAGCTAGTGGAAGGTCTTGCCTTAATGTTGATTGACTGGTATGGTGGCTTCTGATAGCTCGCTATGGCAATTTCTTAAAATAAGCCGACAATGAAGATTGGCTATTCCTTTCAGGAAATATTTCTCTGTAACATGCAATTCTGTTTGACAGCATTTGACTCACTAGAACTTCTTTCAAAATTAGATCCAATACATTCTCCCAATTCATGACAGTGACATTGTGTGAACAACTAAGTTTATGAAATATTGAAAATCCTTTGTTACCGTTTCGGTGTTCATAGATCTTTACCAAAAGTAGATTGCATCTCAAGAAACAACTTTCTCACAGGGAGCAAGATGGCAGACTAGAGACATATCTTTAGCAGGTACTTATGGTGAGACCAGGGAGAGAGGACTCCAGCCATCTCTGTTTCTGGCTGGGGTTCCCTGCCCAGAAACATCATTTTGGGGGCATAGAGAAACAGCAGGGGACTGTAGGAGCCAACAGAGAGGTCAGGAGCAGTGGAACATGGGCAGAGAAAGTGAGTGGCAGGATGCCAGCACAAAGTGGCTGGCCTTCTGGTGGCAGTGGGCTAGAGACAGAGGACACTTTAACACATAAGCACAGAGACAAGATAATTTAAAGAAAAGGAGGAAGGGAAAGGAAAATGTAAGAGAAGGATAGTGAACAAGAAGAAAACATTACCTATGAGGAGGAACCAACAGAAAAATTCTATCAACATGAAAAATCAGAACAGATCAATTCCCCTTTCCCCCAGAGATCATGAGATAGCTACTGCAGAGGGTTCCACTTATAAAGAATTGATGGAAAGGGAATTTAAAATATGGATTGGAAAAAATAATGAAGGGAATTACAGGGAAAGTGGAGAATAACCAAAAAGAAATTCAAAAACTGACACAAATAATAAATGAAACACAGGAAGAAATAAGAAAGAATATATTGGAGCTTAAGGAAATGAAGGAGACATTTAAGGAACTTAAAGACATGGTAGAAAGTATCAGTAACAGATTCAGAGTAGGCCATAGAAAACAAAGAATCTCAGAGCTAGAGGATAAGGCTCCACAGGTAATCCAGGTTGTTAAAGGCACAGAAAAGAAGAAAGGGAAAGCAGAGTGTTCACTCAGAGAATTATGGAACTTCATGAAGCATTCAAACATATGAATTATAGGTATCCCTGAAGAACAGAAGAACAAATCAAAGGAATGGAAGCCCTGCTGGAGGATATAAAAAAATGAAAATTTCCCAAACTTAACCAAAGATTCTAACACACTCCTTTCAGAGGGATATTGAACCCTAGGTCATCTCAACTTAAACAGAGCTTCATGAACTGTCCAAAGTCAAGACAAAAGAGAAAATTCTGTAAGCAGCCAGGAGTAAGCTCCAATTGACCTGCAGGGGTAGATCCAGCAGGATGACAGCAGACTTTTCAGCTGAAACCTTTCAGGCCAGAAGAGATTGGTCATCTACCATTAACTTTCTTTCTTTTCTTTTCTTTTTTTTTTGAAACAGAGTCTCACTATGTTGCCCTCAGTAGAGTGACATAACATCACAGCTCACAGTAACCTCACACTCTTGGGCTTAAGTGATTCTCTTGCCTTACCCTCCCAAGTAGCTGGGACTACAGGTGCCCGCTACAATACCTGGCTATTTTTTTTGTTGTAGTTGTTTAGCTGGCCCAGGCCAGGTTCGAACCTGCCACTTTCAGTGTATGTGGCTGGCACTGTAACCACTGTGCTATGGGCACTGAGCCAACCTTCAACCTTCTTAACAAAACAATTTCAGCCCAAAATTCTGTATCTTGCTAAACTGAGCTTCAAATTTAATGGAGAAATCAAATGTTTTGCTGACATGCAAACATTAAAGAAATTCACCACAAGACCAGCTCTATAGGAAATACTTAGACCCATTCTCCACACTGACCATCACAATGGACCACCAGCAAAGTAAACACTCAGAAACTAAAGCATCTGCAATAGCACAAAGAGTAAAACAATGAACAGATGTTCAACAAATAAGATGAACAGTATTCCACCATATTTATCAATTATCTCAATAAATGTAAATGACCTGAAGTCTATATTGAAGAGACATAGTATGGCTGATTGGATGAAAATAAAGCACAAGTTCATTCATATGCTGTCAAAGGAAACACAACTAACTTTAAGGGCCTAAATAAGTCTCAGAATGAAGGGTTGGAAAACAATATTTCAGGCAAATGGAAGTGAGAAGAAAGGAGGGATCAATATCTTATTTTCAGATACAAGTGGATTTAAAGCAATTAACGTTAAGAAAAACAAAGATGGTCACTTCACACTGGTCAAGGGAACAATACAACAAGAGGACATTTCAATTCTGTATATTCATTCACTCAACTTAAATACTCTCTGATTTATGAAACAGACCTTAATGGGTCTGAGCAATATGATATCCTGTAACACTATAATAACTGGGAACTTTAACAATTCTCTGACAGAACTGGAAAGATCCTCTAAGCAGAAACTAAACAAAGAAACAGGGACTTAAATGAGACCCCAGAAATATTGGGCTTAATAGAAATACAAAGAACATACCATCCATCCTAAAGTTAAGATGTATACATTCTGCTCATCTGCTCATGGATCATACTCCAAAATAGATCAGATCCTAAGACAAAAATAAAACCTCAAGAAAAAAAAAATAATTGGAATTGTATCTTGTGTCTTTTCAGACCACAAGGCAAAGCAATAAAGGTGAAAGTCAATCCCAACAAAAATTTTATCCCATCACAAAAGCATGGAAACTAAACAATCTTTTTTTTTTTTTTTTTTTTTT
>CAUYRH010082088.1:0-13158 GCA_963574655.1 Perodicticus potto
GCCAGCCACGTACACCTGAGCTGGCGGGTTCGAATCCAGCCTGGGCCCACCAAACAACAATGACGGCTGCAACCAAAAAATGGCCGGGCGTTGTGGCAGGCGCCTGTAGTCCCAGCTACTTGGGAGGCGGAGGCAGGAGACTCGCTTGAGCCCAGGAATTGCAGGTTGCTGTGAGCTGTGATGCCATGGCACTCTATCCAGAATGACAGCTTGAGGCTCTGTCTCAAAAAAAAACAAAAATAGGTTTAGTAAGTGGGTAGAGAAACTGGCTTTCCCTACTACAGCTGCTTGCTATTCAGATGCTGCTTCATGGGTGATGGGGATGGTCCCCCCGAGCAAGGGGCTGAGGGAGGGGACACACCCAGTCCCTTTCCTGTTCTGGGCAGCAGAGCAGCCCCACGCCACCTCTTGCTCTGCACCCACAGACACTTCTACCCACCCCTCTTGCAGAGCTGCTCAGACACCACCACCTCCCCCTGCCCAACATCAAGGGCATCTCCTTTGACCAGGCCCGAATGGACATCTCCAGGGTAAGCTGGGGAGAAGGAGCTTCCTGAGACCCTCTTGGATATTCAGAGCCAGAGCCTGGAGTGGCCTTGTCCCCATTCTGCAGGGGCAGAAGCTTCCCTACACTGGCCCTTTGCCTTCTTCCCACCTCCTGCTCACAGCTGTCCATGTGTGATGCCCCACTATGGATGAGGAAACTGAGGCTCCAAGGGGCCACACACATCCCTCAGGGAGCTAGATCACTGGGCTCCTCAAGAGCCTCGTTGCCTTACACAAATGATCTTTACAATCAGCTCCATCAGGTTGATGATGTTATTTCCCCCACTTTACAACTGAGGGAACTAAGGCACAGAGAGAAACTTGCCTAGGGCAGCAGAATTGGGATCCCAACCTGGGTCCATCAAAGCCTATGCCCTTAGCCTGGACTACCCACCTCCCCAGAACTCCCTGTCCAGAACCCCAGCATAGGGCTGTTGCCTCTGGCATCTGCTATATAGGAATGGCCACAGAGTGGATCCCAGGGTTTAGGCTCCCTAAACACCAGGAGGTAAGATGCAACAGGGACCAGAGGGCAGAGGAAGCTAGCAAGGAGCTTGCTGGTGGAGCCTGCCCCTGGAGCTGCCCTGCCTGCTCCGCCTCTTCCTCCCCACTGTGGGGTGAGCCTGAGAGGAGGTGGATGGGGTTGGTGAGAATGGCTGGGGACTAGAGACACCCTTCATTTCTTTGTCTCCCTCCTTAAAAAGATTCCCATTCTTAGACCAGGAAGGACAGAGGCAGAGAGAATCGAAGAGAACCTCATGGCTATGTGACCTCAGCCAAGCCACTGGCCTTCCCTGGGCCTGTTGTCCCCATCTGGAAAATGAGGATAAGTCTATTTCTCCCCAGGAGCTAGAAATGAGGGCTCTCCTTTACAAACATGAGGTAGTGTTAGGACCACTCATTTCACTGAGCCCTACTCTGGATCCAGCAGAGCATGACCCACCATCCCACACTGAAAGCTTGAGCTCCGGGACTCTCAGCTGCACCGAAGGAGGCAGGCGGGAGGGGACAGCAGCAGCTCGCCTCCTCACACCCCAGCTTCTGGCTGGTGCTACTCCCCACCCCCACCCTGCAGACCCCCTCCTACATTCAGGCCATGATGAGGGTGGGCTAGTGGGGAAGCACAGCCCAGACACATTTGGTGAGGACAGAGGAGCCATTACAAGTGACACAGGGACCGAGGCTGCTCCAGAAATGATGCTGCACATCCCAGCGGGGTGGGCCCATCAGCTCAGAATGCTGCCCAAGGTGGGCAGGGGGCCCATCTGTCAAAGAGGAACAGCCAGGACGCAGCCAGAGCCTCGAGCCTGCCCTGCAGCTGTCTCATAACAAGACCTGTGTGAGGCAGGGGTAAGAGGGTGGCTGGGCTCACCGACTCGTTCACTGACTTGCTTCAAGGTGTCCCCGTCCTCATGTGCGGGTCACACATTACACAACTCCAGAGTGCACCACCCACACCATAGTGTACAGGAACGACGCCATCTGGAGCTGGGCCCTGCACAGTCTGAACATCCTTACCTGGCTGCCCCCATCGCTCACACATTCATTCCTCACCCCGCACTGGTTCAGTCAATACACATCCCTGACTGCTCTGTGCCTGGCCTGTACTCAGCGACTGTGGGACAAAGAGATGCGTTAGACCCAGTCCTTGAACTCTCCAGGAGCTCCCATCGTGGTCGGGACAACGGGGGCAGAGAGATTCAGGCAGCACGGTCAGGTCTGGCAGAAGCATGGGCATTGTGGGTGAGAATGTGAGGGAGGCTCTCGCTGGGCATGGGGCCATCTCAGCGTGACTCCCACAGGACAAACCCCAACACAGAAATGTTAGCACCTCCCTGACACGCAGGCTCTTCCGAAGGCCCCAAAGTCTGATCTGTTCTTTCCCTCACAAGCATTCCCGAGACTCCCCTCTTCCCACTCCATCCCCTTGTCCAGTGAGTCCTTGACTTTGCTTTCTTGGAGCAGGGGAAGGTGTGTCCTTGGAACACACACAGGGCCCCTCTCGGAAGTGGCAAGAGCAGCCTCAAGATGGACAGGCTTTCTGGGCAACAGGGATGGGTGGGGAGAAACTCTCCTCTTCATCTGCAGAATTACCTGCTGCTGACCGTTCCGGAGGAGTAACCAGTTCTGTGAGGGCCAGTCCCTCCCCACAGCCACATGTGCTCAAGACCCTGCAAATGGCCACATGCCCGGTGGGATCTCAGTTGCAATAAAGAATATTCCTGCTTGAGAAGGAGTCCGCCTCTCCGTTGGCTAAGGGGTTCTGTGACAGGCGGAGACTTGAAATACTCAAATGAAAGCTTTTTCTCCCTGCTATTTCTTGTTTTCCATCGGCCCCTCAGAGAGGTATTCTGAATTCTGAACCTCAGGGAAGGGAGGAGCCTCAGAAAATGGAGAAAATGCTTCCCAGTTTCTCAGGTCCAGGCCCTGAGAGGATGAGTAAAGAAAGGACCCAGCGGGAATCAGACATGCAGGAAGCTTCGCTGGTTGAGAGGGAGGAAAAAGGAAGCAGGAAAGGAGGAAACCTTTAGGGTGCCTGAGAAAGGAGGAACAACAGGAGACCAGAGATGCTTGGAGGCCCTGAGTGCAAAGGAAAAGGGCTGAGGAGGCAGCAGGACCCCCAGGCTGGGAGCTGAGTCTGGGGCGGATTATGTAACATCGCACCCCAGAGCTCCCAGGGCCCACCAGGTGTGTTCCTGAAAGCAGAGCCATCATGCCTGTGGGTCCGTCCCCAGCTTCCGTAGCCCTTGTGGCCCTAGCAAGACAGGACAGTGAGAACAGAAATACCAAACACGGAGGGCCCTGCGGTGGGAAATGTGCCCAGCAGCGTGGCTGCCAGGACAGAGAGATGGGAAAGCACAGAGGCCTCCTCCCACACCAAGGCACCTGTCGCAGCCCACTGGGGTTCAGCCTGTTCCTGAGAAAAGCAGATGAGGGGAACTATGGACAGATTATAATAAAATCCCCACCACCCGCATGATGAAGGATTGTGATAAACTCTGGGTTGAGAGCAAGTGAGCACTCAGGTCCCGCAGTAACCCCGACTCGCCTCTGAAAATTGGAGTTTCAGGGGAAGCCCTTGTCCACGGCTTTTCGTGGTTCTGGTGCAGGGTTTCTGTCCCACAGCAGGAGTTTGGGGCTCAGAGAAAACTATGCTGTGGTTTCTTTATGACTTCCCGAAAGTCCTCAACAGGCAGTCCCTGGAGAGGTTTCAGGCTAGAGGGTAGGACCACCCTGCACATGCCCTTGCAGCCTCCTAGGCCTTGGTATGTATACGTGACACATCTAAGGTAGGGTGGAGGCTGGGAGACACTTTGTCACAGGAAAGGTGAACCCTTACCCCAAACCCAGAATTTTCCCACCCAAGTGTGAGCACAGTGCCCGGCACATGGTAGATGCTATGTATGAAATACTTGGAGACTACCCTAAGATCCTGAAGAGCTGGGAAGGCCTTGGCCTCCTCAGCATGGGAGGCCTATCTGGGCATTAGAGAGCCTCTCCCACCCACCATGGACGCCCCTCATTCCCCTCCCGACTTCAACGGGTGCATATCACTTTATAGTTTGCAGGCACCTACATCTATCCTCCCATTAGATCTTCAGATAATACCGGGAAGTAAAAACTTGGAGTTTCTCATTGGGAAGAACTTAAAGCAGTGCCACAGGGAGGCCAGACACAGATTCTTTATGCACGGAAACTCTTGTGAAAGAAATTCCTGGGCCGCCCAGGAGCAAGTGCCCTTGTAAGTAACCTCTGATAAACTCATCTCACCCGCCAAGCTGGACTCGTCTGAGTGGTTCTTTGGTCTCTCTACTCTCTCTCATTTTGGGGGTGGATTTTCTATACTGTCCTGAGATTTTCCCAAAACACACATGTGAGTAAGGACGTGCTGCGATGTTTGTCTTTCTGTGCCTGGCTCATTTCACTTAAATAATGGCCCTCCAGTTCCATACATGTTGTTGCAAATGACAGGATTTCACACAATGGAGTGTTATTCAGCCATTAAAAAAAGAATGCACAGGGCGCCGCCTGTGGCTCAAAGGAATAGGGCGCACCCCCTATAACGGAGGTGGCGGGTTCAAACCCAGCCCCGGCCAAAAACTGCAAAAAATAAATAAATAAATAAAATAAAAACAGAACAAAACAAAACAAAAGAATGTACAGCCATTAAAATAATGCTTTGAAAGAGCATTTACTGGCATAAAAAAATACTCCTTAGAAGATCAGGATACAAACCTATTTAGATGACTCCAAATTTAAATATACATATATAAAATAAATAAACTCAAAATGTAGGCTGTGGTCGTCAGACACCCTGAGTAGCAGGATTGCAGATGATTTTTATCTTTTTCCAGGTGGGGCGCGGTGGCTCTTGCCTGTAATTCTAGCTCTCTGGAAGGCCTAGGCATGTGGATTGCCTGAGCTCAGGCATTCAAGACCAGCCTGAGTGAGAACAAGACCTCATCTCTACTAAAAATAGAAAAACTAGCCAGATGTAGTGGCAATACCTGTAGTCCCAGCTACTCGGGAAGCTGAGGCAAGAGGATTGCTCAAGCCCAACAGTTTGAGGTTGCTGTGAGCTGTGAGGCCATACAGCACTCTACCCAGGGCGACAGATTGCGACTTTGTTTCAAAAAAAAAAAAAAAAAAAAATTTTTTTTCTAAAATGGTTATGGCTCCGAGCCTTTTTTTCTAAAATGTTTATGGTAGGTCAGGCATGGTGGCACACACCTGTGATCCTAGCACTCTGGGAGGCCAAGGCAGGTGGATTGCTTGAGCTCTGGAGTTTGAGATCAGCCTGAGCAAGAGTGAGACCTCATCTTTAAAAATAGCCAGGCATTGTAGCAATGTCTAAAGACCCAGTTACTTGGGAGGCTAAGGCAAGAGGATGACTTAAGCCCAGAGTTTGAAGCTGCTGTGAGCTAGGATGCCAAGGCACTCCACTGAGGGCAACAAAGTGAGACTCTGTCTCAAAAAATAAAATAAAATGTTTATGGTGAACACGGTTGACATTTATCAATGAGGTAGAAAATGTTCTCATTCAATAAATATGCATCAAGCACCTCCGCTGTGCCATGTGAGCAGAACATAGCAAGAATGGTTTCCATCCTCAGGAAGATTGTGAGGAAGGCAGCAAGCAATAGCTCAGCCAATAAAAAGGCACATGCCCACAGATTCCCATTAGGAGCAAGAAGGAAACGTGCAGGGTGCCAGGAGGGGTAATAACGGCAGGGCAGTCTGATCTAGATGAGTTGGCCAGGGAAGGCCTCCCGGAGGAGACATTGGAGTTGATACCTGCAGGATGAGTGAATCAGGCAAAACACGGAGGAAAGGGCTTAAGGCAGGGGGGAACAGAACGTGCAAATGTCCTGAGGTGGGAACCTCAGGAATATGTGAGAAGCTAACAGTGCAGCTGAAGAGATAGCAAGAAGGCATGGGGAGTGAGGATAGAGGCAAGCAGGGTCAGACCACACAGGGTCCTCAGGGCCTGGGCCAAAAGTATGGGTGCTATTTAGTGTGCAATGGTGAGCCATAGTTTTAAGAGGAAGAGTGATACGATCTGAATCATGTCATACTTTTTTTTTTTGAGATAGAGTCCCACTATGTCACCTCGGTAGAGTGCCATGGCGTCACAGCTCACAGCAACCTCAAACTCTCGGGCTAAGCGATTCTCTTGCCTCAGCCTCCCAAGAAGCTGGGACTACAGGCGCCCACCACAACACCCTGCTATTTTTTTGTTGTAGTTGTCATTGTCATTTGGCGGGCCTGGGCTGGATTTGAACCTGCCAGCTCTGGTATATGTGGCTGGCGTCTTAATCACTGAGCTACAGGCACCAACCCTGTCATACATTTTTTAAGAGAAAAGAGTGAGCTAGAGCTACAAAACTATAGACTCCCAGAGTTTGGGGGGAAATCCAGTGTCTTTTGTTGTGAGGCATCAGGAGATTCATTCCTGGGCTGTCCAAACCAGCCTGCATCTTCCCAGGACAAGTCTGAAGAGGGGTGGAGACAGGAGAAAGCAGGGCTGGAGCTATGAAGACCCCTGCCTCACACAGCCTGCTGCTGTGCACACTCAGAGCCTTCTCTGAGTCCCACACACCTCAAGAAAGAGAAGCAGGCAGAGAGTTGTTCGCCTATTTGACAGACAAAGAGAGACTCAGAAAAGTTGGCCCATTCATTCATCCAGAATTTACCGTGTGCTGGGTGAGACAGGAATGTGCAAGATGAGGGGAGACGTGCCCCACCCTCAAGCATCTCACAGACTAGGGTGACAAGACAAGGGACGTATCCTAGGTCAAGGCTTTGTTTCCAGGCACATCTGGGTTTGAGTCCCAGTACTGCCACTTCTGTGGAGGACTAACTTAGTTTCTCTGAGCTCAAGTTTCTTCATCTCTAAATGATGATGGTGCTACTACTGCTTCTGATATGATCGGGGTCGGGGCGAGGGGTTGCTATAAGGGTGCTCAGTAGTGGGGAGTGGTTGTGGCCACAGCCTTCTGACTCAAGTTTTAGTGTGACTTCCAAGACACTCCCCTTTCCATCTCAGGCACTGTTCTCCCTTCTGTGAAATCCAAGATGGCCAAGTCCATAAGTAAACCCCACCAGAGAGACACTACCAATGTATGGAGGCGATCTATTGTACTTCTAGAAAAGGATGCCCACTGGCAGCAATGTGCACCCAGTGGGTAGAAAAGAGGCAGGAGATGCTCAGAGGGAGAGCAGCAAAAGCAAAGTGCCCATAAACCATTTGACCCCCTGGGCATAAAGGAAAAGCCCCTCTTGACACAGATACTCAACTCTGATGTGCGAAGCAGAAAACACAAGCCTAATGCTGGGCATTGAAATCTGTGGATTGCTGGATGGAAAAGAAGAAGAGTCAAAACCAAAGCATCTGCAAACATGGCTTAAAGTAAATATAGTACTTACCCTCCTGAAATCTTTTATGCATTTGTGACAAACTTTATTCACATGTTTAGTTTTGGTAGCGTATGTCAATAAAACTTTATCCTCCCATTGAAAATGAAAAGTTCAGAATAAGGTTATAAATGTCTTTCCATACCTGCCTTCATTCTAGTGAAAGCATTGTAAAGGGTTCTTTTTTTTTTTTTGCAAAGAAACAAAGCCAAAAATATCCATATCTTACTATTTCAAATAAAGTGTAAATAGTTACCAAAATCTGGATACACCCTATTGATGAGAAAATGGCATAAAATCTGAGAGAAAGACAGGGCAAAAGCTGAGATTAGTTTATGCAATAATAAATGATGATGATGACAATGGCAAATTAAGGGATATTGACGTATGGTAGGTATAGTGCTGTTTGACATATTTCATCTCCATCCTCATGGTAATCCTGTGAGAGATATAATATCATCCTCACTTTATAGATGAGTCAACTAAGGCACAGAAAAGTTGGATAATGTCCCAAGGCCACACAGCCAGTAGGCAGGAGAACCAGCATTCATACCCTAAGCCTGTGAACAGAAACTCTGCCTTTTCCTAAACCACTGGTTCTCCACCTGTTATAAATCACAAGGTCCATCAAGATACTCATAAAGATCTGTCTCTGAAAAGTGACCACTAACACCAAATTTTACATGCAACTTTGGAAGGTTCAGGACTACAAAGCCCCTGTAGCAGGACCCTGTGAACCCAGGTCACTGGCAGACATTTAAGACAGATTACATCAGGGAAGGACTGAGGCAGGGTAAGCAGGACGTGATCTCTGAATTCCAGGGGACTATGTAGACAGATAAGCATATAAAAAGATAAAAGCATAAATGTGTGTGCGTAACTAAAGGCACATCTATAAAAGGTCACAATCCTCAAGTCTCTGTCAATAGGAGCCCTCAGCTCAACCTGGCCCACTCTGATTATTTCACAGAGAGACCATCAGGAACGAGGCCTGCCATTATCAGTGCATATTGTGATCCTGGCTAGGCCTTGGCCAGCCTTGAAAGGGCCTTTCCTTCAAAGAGTCATCAGGTCAAATCACTTAGAGCTTTGAAACAACCAGGCCCTTGTTCCCCAACTGATAAGCCATCCTGCCTGACACAGTGGAAGCAGATCATGGATTAGCTGAACTCAATGGCTGCCCCACCTCCTAAAGTTGAAGAGGTGACAGACAAAGCAAGGAGGATGCAAGTGCCATCAGAGGCTGCCTCCCGGATGTGCCCCTTCCCAACCCCTGCATTTGGGTCCATTGTTTGGGTCCAGAGAACCATGCAAGGCACCAAATTAAAGCCACACCCACCAACGGGTGGCACACATTTCACCCAAAAGATGATTCCACGTCTCTTAAATATCCAAGAAAAATAAGACCCAAGACAGTTGGGTTTTGTCTCCTACTTGTAATCCTGTATGAAATCCAGTTCTGCCTTCCAAGAAAAGGTCAACTGTCATTTGATGCAATGGTCTATGCATCTGACATTTCAGCAATGCCCCAAATGGGACCTTTGGCAAAAGGAACTATAGCCGAGGTTGACAGTAGGAGAACTCCAGTGGAACTAGAGAGGGCCCACAGCCTGGGCCCAGGCAGGAACCCACCCAGCTCACAGGTAGTTGCAGCACCTCCTCAGGCAAAACCAGCTCCCCCTCCGCGCTCCTGCGTTGTAAGCGGTGATTACACCAAACAACGTGACAGTACACGGATGATACAGAACAAAATCACAAATCGTCCAAGATAGGAACCCAGATGATGACCGGGCTTTCTCCTGGTATAGAAGGAGAGGAGGTTCTATGACACGGGAGCCATTCAGAGAGCTAACATTCATGAGAAGGGGCCTGGCCTACAGACTGGAATCAACTGAATACAAACGAGAACCTCAGCAGCCTACTGACAGCACACAAACTCATTCCAGAGGCAACCAGGGAAATGAAGGGCGCTGAGGTCGTATGTAACTCCCAAGTCGAACATATTCCACCCTCTACCCACCCTGAAACAAAACCCAAACTGCAGCTCGGCACCTGTAGCTAAGTGGTTGGGGTGCTAGCCACATACGCCATGGGGTGGCGGGTTTGAACACGGCCTGGGCCTGCTAAACAACAATAACAACTAGAACCAAAAAATATCCCGGCGTTGTGGCGGGAGCCTGTAATCCCAGCTACTTGGGAGACTGAGGCAAGAGAATCGCTTAAGCCCAAGAGTTGGAGGTTGCTGTGAGCTGTGATGCCACAGCACTCTACCGAGGGCAGCTTAGTGAGACTCCGTCTCAAAAAAAAACCCAAACTGTACCACAGTCCATCCCTCAGGGAGCAACTGGTCACAGGTAACAGAAAGCAAGTATTGATATGTCCCCCGACGTCTCCAGAGCAGAGTAGCTCTGCCCTGGTAGCATCTGGGGTCGACATAGCCCTTCCCGCCTCTCTAGATCTCCCAGGGGAGTTTCCTCAACCGTCAGCTGAGCTCCCTTCTTGTCAGCGCTGGAACTAGTCAAGCGTCTGCCTATGTCAGGGGCTTGGTAGTTTCCAACTGTCCTGAATCTGGTGCTCAGCCCCTGGTCTGGATCCTTCATGTCGTCCACATCTGGGATGAAATTTGACTGAACACGATCATGCTGAACACCTGTCCAAAAGGTCCATATCCTCCCTCCATCATCTTCCTTTCTCTTTCTTCACACGTATGTCAGTATCAGGAATTGTTCTATTATCAGGGTCCCCACGAAGGGGTGAACTCCGTGAGGACGACATGGTCTGCCATGTCCGCTGCCTGGTCCCCACAGAGAAAGTTCTGAGGGTGCTTGCTGTAGGAACGTGTGTTGGCACCTGTACCTAAACTTCTGACAACTTCCCACCTCATATCCAGAAGGAAAAGTTGACACAGGAAGATCATTGTGTAACGAGGAGGAGGCCCAACAGAATCTGAACCCAGGACTTCCTGACACCTGTGCCCAAGGTCAGACTGTCAAGGCTGAAGTAGGTGCTAACTCAGTTCTGAGCGCCTTCTATGCCCAGAGCAGTGCACAGGCACCTCCCAGGGTCAGCTCCTCCCAGCCTTGCAGACCCCTCTGCTCTGCCACTCACCGCCACCCCTCTGTCTCCAGATAAATGAAGGTTTGACATAAGCAGGGACAGAAACCTGGGCTGCCTGACCCTTCCCAAGATGCTCCAAGCACCCTGAACACATTACAGGAAGATGCTGGCAAGGGTTCTAACAACAGGCAGGTGCTGATCTTGGAAAGCAGCCTGAGTCACGACACCCTTATCAGCACACTTGGATCATGTTTCTCCGTGTCTGATGACTTTTCAGACGAACATTGGTCTATAAAATTGGAGTGCAACTTTGTCCTCAACAGTTCAGAGACAAGAACAGAAGGAGAGGCAGTTTCTGAAAACTTTGACCCATCCGCACCAGGCAAGGTAAGAGCTTGCTGCATCAAACGCGAAAAAGAAAAGGTGGAACTCAGGTGGGAACATCAGCTCATCCACGCATAGGACGGTTCATCCAAGGACAGATCACTGGGCTTGTGCTTTTCTAGTCGCTTTAGCAATGTCCCTCCTTGCTGAAATGCACAGCACTCTGCCCAGCGCCGGGAAGGTGGTTGACAATTGCCCATTAGGCAATTGCTTTTCAGGGAATGGAAAATTTATTCCTGGGATTCTCAAAGGGTTCCACGCAATTCGAAGTCTGACAATATTGCCATCAGCTCTGTTGCAGGTACAGAAATTTTTTGGATTCCTAAAAGCATGCTTTGATGTTGCGTGAGATGCTGAGGTCAAATTTCCCACAGAGAAGAGTAAGATTTTAAAAACTGATGAAAATGTGTCAAGATTTTCATAAGCCCTAATTTATTCAAGGTGAAAATTTGTCATTGCCTTCAGATTATGACCTTCCCTACATTCCTGTGATAGCCGCTCTTTTTAGGGTGTCGGCAAATGGCAGCAGGCTTGCTTTTGCGACCGCTTATGCATGGCAAGAGCAAAGCCTCACAATCTCATTTTGCCAAAATGGGACAGGTGAGCCAACAGCTGAGGAACCCCATATGGGATCTACTCATGTCACCAAGGAAAAACATCCTAAGACACAAAGGTCCACTTTGCCCTAAATATTAGAGAGAAACACGGGATTCATGGTAAGTGAGGAATGTGAGTGTAGGAGGTGGGTCGTGATCTCCAAACATTACCCCGCACAGCCTAGACTCAAACAGGGGTCTCCTGAGTGGGTGTGGTCCCAGTTCTCTGTGCCTTCTCTGAGACTCAGAGCTCTCAGCAGCAAACAGCACCCAGATTTGCTGGGAGGTCGTGTGAGGTATCACAGAAGAGCTCTTAGCACACTGAACAGCATGCAGGTAAGGTTCCCTGGGCAGACATTAAGGGACACATCCCAGTAAAAAGAGATATACTTGGCTCAGCGCCTGTGGCTCAATGGGCTAAGGCGCCAGCCACGTACACCTGAGCTGGCGGGTTCGAATACAGCCCGGACCCGCCAAACAACAATGGTGGCTGCAACCAAAAAAAATGGCCAGGCGTTGTGGCAGGTGCCTGTAGTCCCAACTACTTGGGAGGCTGAGGCAGGAGACTCGCTTGAGCCCAGGAGTTGGAGGTTGCTGTGAGATGTGATGCCACAGCACTCTGTCCAGGGTGACAGCTTGAGGCTCTGTCTCAAAAAAAAAAAAAAAGAGAGATAGACTTGAGGCTTGGCACCTGTGGCTCAAACAGCTAAGGGGCCAGCCACATACACCTGAGCTGGCGGATTCGAATCCAGCCCAGCTCACCAAACATTGATGGCTGCAACCAAAAAATAGCCGGGCGTTGTGGCGGGCGCCTGTGGTCCCAGCTACTTGGGAGACTGAGGCAAGAGAATCACTTAAGCCCAGGAGTTGGAGGTTGCTGTGAGCAGAGACGCCACAGCACTCTACCCAGGGTAACAGCTTGAGGCTCTGTCTCAAAAAAAAAAAGAGAGAGAGAGAGATAGACTTGAAATCGTACAGTTTAAAACTCTCCAGTTCTTGTGCAGTGCTTGTGGCTCAGTGAGTAGGGCGCCAGCCCCATATACCGAGGATGGTGGGTTCAAGTACAGCCCCGGCCAAACTGCAACAAAAAAATAGCCGGGCGTTGTGGCGGGCGCCTGTAGTCCCAGCTACTCAGGAGGCTGAGGCAAGAGAATCACCTAAGCCCGGGAGTTGGAGGTCACTGTGAGCTGTGATGCCACGGCACTCTACCGAGGGCAATAAAGTAAGACTCTGTCTCTACCAAAATAAATAAATAAATAAATAACTCTCCAGTTCCCCAGTTGGAGACTAAGATGGCTCCAAGGTTATAAAATTGAGGAAGATGGCAGGAGAAGGCCTGACCCATGAGGTCAAGCCCCTGAGCAAGGCGTGGCCTGTACTCAAACGATGTGGCCAGCCTACACAGCATGTTTAGGTAAAGTTAAAAAGATGCGGAGGCTCGGCACCTGTGGCTCAGCAGGCTAAGGCGCCAGCCACGTACACCTGACCTGGCGGGTTCGAATCCAGCCCGGGCCCGCCCACAACAATGACGGCTGCAACCAAAAAATGGTCGGGCATTGTGGCGGGCGCCTGTAGTCCCAGCTACTTGGGAGGCAGAGGCAAGAGACTCGCTTGAGCCCAGGAATTGGAGGTTGCTGTGAGCTGTGATGCCACACCACTC
>CAUYRH010082091.1:0-30145 GCA_963574655.1 Perodicticus potto
GGGCGTTGTGGCGGGCGCCTGTAGTCCCAGCTACTCGGGAGGCTGAGGCAAGAGAATCACCTAAGCCCAGGAGTTGGAGGTTGCTGTGAGCTGTGTGATCTACCGAGGGCAATAAAGTGAGACTCTGTCTCTACAAAAAAAAAAAAAAAAGAAAGAAATGTTTCTCTGTCCTCATTTCATTGAGGGATTTTGATGTTCATGACTGAAAGGAAACATCTCACATAATAGAATACATCTCTTACAGCCCTCAAGTCCTCATTAAAACATTGTTTTAATTCGAGAGTGGCTGGTTTTAGGCTCGGCAGGGCTGCAGGTACATGAATTTCCATGGGATTAATGGTGAGGAGCTGTGGAGGGAACCTCAGGCATGCCCTAAGGCATCCTCCACCTTGGTCCTCTTCCACCTGATACAGAGATGAACTGTTTCCAAGGAAAAATTCAAGGATTTTTTTTTTTTTTTTTTTAGAGTCTGAGTCCCACTTTCTCGTCCTTGATAGAGTGTGGTGGCATCACAGCGCTCGCAGCAACCTCCAACTCCTGGGCTTAGGCGAATCTCTTGCCTCAGCCTCCCAAGAAGCTGGGACTACAGGCGCCCGCCACAATGCCCGGCTATTTTTTTGTTGCAGTTTGGCCGGGGCCGGGTTTGAACCCGCCAACCTCAGTATATGGGGCTGGCACTCTACTCACTGAGCCACAGGCGCTGCCCCAAAATTCAGTCAAGGGTATACGAGTAGCTGCGCACCCCTGCTAGAATCTCCAAACAAGCTTTCAAATTCAAGGATTTTTTAGGAAGGCAACCCCTTTCCTTGTGTCTCCCACAGTCCCTGCTTTTGTCTTGAGAATGCATGGGACCTGTTACTGGGAATCAACAGTGTTTGGAGACAAACAAGGGTGGACACATTTGAAATCAGATTGGTGATTAGAGCCATAAACCTCTGGCTGGTAGATGGCTGCAGAGTTTAGGCAGCACCAGGTACAGCCCCTCATCTTGGAACCCCGAGACAGGTCAAGAAAAAGGAGGCTGTAAATCTAATGCAGCTCAGTTAGAGTCCAGGTGCTCTGGGAATCATTTGTGCTGCTGGCTCGGTCACCTCCAGATGGACTGCTCTTCTTATCTCTTGGGTCCCTCCCTTTAGCTGAATGCATATACCTTCATGTGTTTCTCCGCTGCTCAACTTTTATCAATTTCTCCTTGACCAGGCTGGAATGCAGTGGTCTGATAAAAGTTCATAGCAGCCTCAAACTCCTACGGTTCAAGCAATCCTCCTGCCTCAGCCCCCCAAGTAGATGGGACTATAGCATGTGCCAACATGCTGGATAATTTTTTTTAACTTTTTGTAGAGTTGGAATCTCACTACGTTGCCCAGGCTGGTCTCAAACTCCTGGCCTTAAGTGCTTCTCCAACCTCAGCCTCCCAGAGTGCTGGGATTACAGGTATCCAGCATCCAATTATTTGGGGTTCTCTAACTGCTGGAAGTTTTCTCTCCTCCACGTCCATTTATGCTTCCAAATAAGTTTGCCTGTCTTTCTGCCTTTTTCCTCTGTCATATTCTCTCCGAATGTCTTTAAACTGTGTTTTAAAATTTGTAAAAAAATAAAAAGTATATCCAAGGTGGCAAATGAACTAAATATGTAGTTGCATTTTTTTTAAACCTTGAGT
This sequence comes from Perodicticus potto, assembly GCA_963574655.1. Taxonomy (NCBI): domain Eukaryota; kingdom Metazoa; phylum Chordata; class Mammalia; order Primates; family Lorisidae; genus Perodicticus; species Perodicticus potto. The sequence continues at coordinate 1,661 of CAUYRH010082091.1, forward strand.
TTGTTTTCATTAGTGCAATGAAAACACAGCCCCTTCCCTGATGGTCTTAGAGACCACCCTAAGACCCGAGCCCTTTCTTATTGACAGGTCCCTACTGCCAAGTGGCAGCAGTTTGAGGAGAGGGAGAGGTTTTTGATCAGAGGCTTCTGAAATCCTGTCAAGTGAAATAGGTGATCAGGTAAAGTCACAAAGGACAGATGATGAGAGAGCAGATGTGAGAACAGAAACTGCCATATCCCCACTCTTAGGTACAAGAGCAGTTAGCTTCCTGGTCATTTTCTCCAAGGATAGTGGGAGGCTGAAACAACAGCTGAAACACTGAGGTTAGGAGGGGAAGGTGACATTAAGTCATGGCCTCTTTCTCCCCCGAACAGCAGGAGCCCGAGAGGGCTCCACAAGCCTCCTCCAGCCTCCACTGCTTCCCCAGACTCCCTACTCCTGTAGGAATTCTGCTTCAGAATTTCTCTGAATTCTGGCATGACTGAGACCCCTTAGTGTGGAGAAAACTCTGTTTTCTGTTACTGCAGAAGTCAAAGGAGAGAGGGAAGAAGACAAGGCAGCTTAGAATCAGCAGGCGAGACCAAGCTGCAGGTGAGGAAGGAGGTGTTTACCTACTCTTCTGAAGCACAGACCTACTCCTCCACTCCCATCCTAGGACCAGAACATTATTCCTTTCTAAATGGGGAAGAAACTCACCCCGACATGGGTGCCCCTCCTCCCAGCTATGTCTGAGTAAACCAACTAGTCTGTCTGCACCATCGTGAAGTCACTCACCTGCTCTGGGGAAAAAGAAGCCACCACTCTGCATTCTGAGTGCATTGACTGGCAGCACCACCTCACCTCCCAGGCAGCAACAGCTAAATCAAGGCTCTCTTGAATTCTCATGGTTTGCCACCTAATCCTCTCTGTAAATATGCACCACTTCTCATCATCCACCCCCAAAACTCCTGACACAGCCCAACCACCACTGCCAGCGGTAATGTCAGAACTTTGAATACTGAAAAGTTATCTTCAGGGGTCTAGCCACCCTCCTTCACACTGGACACTGAGGCCTCAAGGAAAGAGTGACCTGTCCACATGCATATGGCCCTCATGGCAGTGGTAGGCCAACAACAACCTTGTGTTCTCAACAGCTGAGCTCTTGAAACAACAAATGTTTACTGGGTATCTGCAAGGATGGAGATCATATGTCCTCGGTCACTTGCTCCCTTTCACACTTAACTGTGCTGATTTGGACCACTTAACATGAATGGTTCCTGTACACGTGTCTACTGTGATGACAACTAGCCCTCATTCTGGGGGCTTAAATATGTCTAGAACATCATGACAGTTGTTCGATAAGCAAAAAGGGCCATACAGAACTTTGGGATGATGGGGATTAATTCAGAAAGGGATAGAGAGCTAGAGAACGAGAAAGACCTTTGGTCAAAGTCCACATTAACCTCGGCATAGGTACGTCTATAATCCCAGCACTCTGGGAGGCCAAAGCAGGAGGACTGCCTGAGCTCAGAAGTTCGAGACCAGCCTGAGCAGGATGGAGAAGAGACCCTGTCTCTACTAAAAATAGAAAAATTGGCTGGTCATTGTGGTGGCACTTCGTGGTCCCAGCTACTGAGGCTGAGGCAGGATGATGGTTTGAGCCCAGAGCATGAAGTTGCAGTGAGCTATGATGACCACGTGGCACCCTAGCCAGGGCAACAGGATGAGACTCACATGGTACTCTAGCCAGGGTAAAAGAATAAGACTGTCACCAAAAAACAACAACAACAACAACAAAAACACGTGCTGAGCCTCAAACCACAGACAAGTTCAACAGACGAAAAAGGAAAAAACTTGTGCCAATGGAAGTGCAAGCAGACGTCAGTGGACATGTGTGATGTAGAGTGCCACATCCCAGGCCCTGAGAACACCGAAGTGAGCGAGATGAGGCCCTGACTGAGAGTTCAGGGCTGATTTTTGGAAGAGTGAGAAGACTGGGAGCTTGGGAACCACAGGATGGGGGAGAAAGACTCTGGCCACTCCTCTCTGGGGAGTCTGAGACCAAGTCTGCTGTTCGTCCCACCTCCCAGTCCCCGACTGCAGCCTGCTTTAGTCATCTATGTCTCACTGCCCTGCGCTGTTTCCTGTGCACACCTGCATTCCTTACCCGGTAAGCATTTCCATTTGTGGCGTCCCTAACAAGCTCTACCACTGTTTTATATGCTTAAAGATCCTCATGGATATTTCTTCATAACCTAAGAAAATTCACGGGCCAGTTCACCAGCGTTGGCCAGCCAGCGAAATGGTCCCGTGGTTCCCTCGGAGGACTGAGTAGAGACGCGGAGCAGACTGCGGCCAGGGGGAGGAAGAGACCTAGTCAGCTACAAGAACAAGATGCAGCGGCAGGCACAGAGAACTCGGCCCAAGTACCAGCAGCCCTGCAGACTAGGGCCAGCTTTCACGCACACAGCCGAGGATGCCAGAAGACTGCAAGGGGACCGGTGTAGCTTGGTTCTGGCAGATTCGTGTCCTCATCCTTCTTGGGCAGCGTCTCGGGCTGAGGACGCCCCGGCGCGAGCGCAGGGACGCATCGTGGAGGCCCGTACTGCCTGGCGCCTGCTGCCCTCTACTGCAAGCACTCGACCCTGCACAAGGCCCTCTCCCAGCATTTGCAGGCGGCGGGCCGATATATATATGTAACATGTCCACCAAAAATTCAAAAACTGAAATTTTGTAATAGGTCCGTTGACTTTAGGCTAGTCAAAATCATATCCCGACAAGGAGGGAAACATAACCCTTTCATAAAGTTTCCTTGTCCTGCACGAGAGGATGAGGCCGCCTCAGGTGAAGCACTACCAAGCAATATTATGACTCACAGTTAAACTAAAGTGGGGAGGCGAGAGGGCACAGGGCAGGGGGTTCAGTAAGCTCCTACCTACCTGTGGGGGGTAGCACACCTTCTGGGTGAAGAACTCAATTACAACTAGGACACTACCTAACCAATGCGAACTGTGTTACCTAATCATTTGTAGCCTCATATTAATCTGAAATTAAAAAGTCATTGTGACAAGAAGCCATTAGTACAGCATCATGCAAGCACACCTACACGGTCCCATTTATAGGAGATACAACTGTAGTGGAGGGAAATCCAAGCACACCACTCCCCCACCACCACGCCCCCGCCAAGAGATGTGGAGATATGACCCTGGACTCTGCATCACCAAATCCTGACCTCGAAATGGCTGCACCCGTAGAGCTCCCCAGTGTAGCAGCAAAAAAGCAAAAGCACTTTACTGAACTGGGTGCACAGCATGTGTCAGGTGTCTGGGACACTGAGGCCCCAGCTCCTCACCTGGGAAGTGCAGATTAGAACTCGTAACCAATATGGCATGTGACATGTCATGGTTCAGGAACAGGGGAGGAGGCTCCACATTCCTCACACCTTGACCATCACTTGCTCACCTCAAATTAAAAACCCTTGAGGGCTTGGCGCCTGTAGCACAGTGGTTACAGCGCCAGCCACACACCCTGAGGGTGATGGGTTCGATTGTGGCCAGGGCCAGCTAAATGACAGCTGCAGCAAAAAATAGCCAGGCCTTGTGGTGGGCACCTACAGACCCAGCTGTTCGGGAGGCTGAGGCAGAATTGCTTAAGCCCAAGAGTTTGAGGGCTTAAACTCTTTGCTACAACACTCTACCAAGGACAACAAAATGAGACAGCCCCCGCCCCCCCCCCAAAGAAATCAAACCCTTGAGATTCTCTTTGCTGGACAAAGGAGTTCAAATTCTATTTCACTTTTCCTTCCCAGCAGAACTTCCTAGGTGAATATATTCACTCCTCCACCTTCCCACCTCTGTTCCAAGAGTTTAGATGCCAGACTCCAAGTACTTGGAGGGAGCTCCCTCCACTACCTCCTGTGAGAAGCTGGGGCCAACAGGTACACTCACTGTGCTTCACTTTCTCATCAGTGGACAAGGAATCACAGTTATTGCCTGTCCTGTAATGTGAAGACTTAGTCGATGTGTGTCCCCTGTGAGAGGTGCACAGGGTAAGTACAGGGCCAGTCTGCTGTGGCATCAGTTCTCCATTTGAAGTGCCATCAGCTCTTACCCTCAGGGTCCCTCTCCTACCCCACCTTCTCTGGCCAGACTTTGTGAGAAATTGTGTGCACAGTCCACCCCTTCTTCTCTGGAGTTTCTCCACACTGGGAGCCTCACAGGTCCTGCCTGCCTGGGACTGGGTGGGGAAGGTCAACACCATAGTACCATCTTAGGAAGCCATTCACCATATTTTTTTTTGAGAAATAGTCTTACTATGTTGCTCTCAGTAGAGTGATGTGGCATCACAGTTCACAGCAACCTCAAACTCTTGGGCTTAAGTGATTCTCTTGCCTCAGCCTCCCAAGTAGCTGGGCCTACAGGCGCCCACCACAATGCCCAGCTATATTTTTGTTGTACTTGTTATTGTTGTTTAGCAGGTCCAAGCTGGGTTCAAACCCACCAGCCCCAGTGCATGTGGCTGGCACTCTATAACCACTGAGCTACGGGCACTGAGCCAGATATTATGTTACAGTAATTATAATACTATATACTGGAAATTTGCTAAAAGTAGATTTTGAGTCCTCTTACCACAGAAAAGGTGGGTGATAACTATGCAAAATGATGGATATGCTAATTTCTTGACTATAGTACTATTTCAATATATCGAAATATCATTTTGTACACCTTAAATACATGCAATTTTCTTAAATGTTATTAAAGACCCAAAACATAAGCCATACATTCTCAGAGCAGCTTTTCTGGTAGTAAAGGAACTATCTGGGTACCTGTGGAAAGGCACATACTGAGTGTTCAGGTCACACACTGCACACACCAGATGGCCTCGCTCATGTGTCAGGCTGCCAAGGACACTGCTCACTCATATCCCTCCAATTCTTGGCCTTTACCCTGCCCCTTCTTGGCATCCCACGTTTCCAGCCCTCTACCCTGGTGGCATCTCTTCCCCTCGTTGACTCCTCTTAACCCAGCTCTGAATACCAGCACACCCCAGGTGCAGCTCAAGACAATCTTTTATAGCTCGGCACCTGTAGCTCAGCGGGCTAAGGCGCCAGCCACGTACACCTGAGCTGGCGGGTTCGAATCCAGCCCGGACCCACCAAACAATGACGGCTGCAACCAAAGAATAGCCAGGCGTTGTGGCGGGCGTCTGCAGTCCCAGCTACTTGGGAGGCAGAGGCAAGAGACTCGCTTGAGCTCAGGAATTAGAGGTTGCTGTGAGCTGTGATGCCATGGCACTCTATCCAGGGTGACAGCTTGAGGCTCTGTCTCAGAAAAAAAAAAAAAAAAAAAAGACAATCTTTTACTCTTCATCTCTGAGGATCCTGAATTCACATCCCACATCCCCCCCGCCCCACTCCTACATCCCACCTATGAATCCAAATGTACTCACACCCCTCTCATCTTCCAAGCACTTAAGCCCTGACTTGGCAGTTGCCTCTTAACTACAATTTCAGAAATACAACAAATAACTGCAAAGGACAAAAGTCATTGTCTACCTGAAATTTAAGTATCAGTGGACACCCTCTGGCACTCTCAACTCCAACCACACCCATGCCACCTTGCAGGCTCTCTATCAAGCTCACTGGGACACCTGTCCCTCACAGCATGGCTAGGTCTCATCTGCCCTGTGGTAAGCACCAATCATGGCCTCACAGCATCTGCCTTGCTTGACTGGCTCTACCTCCCTCCCTTGGCCACCATAACTCACCCTGTTCTACCTTGGCCACTGCCTCATCCTCACACCCTTCTTTTCTCTCCCACAATCAGGAACGGTGACTGTTGCTGTTACATAAACTATTTTATTTAAATAAAACCAGAGCAGGCCCTTTCCCCATACACACCAGCACATGCACACACACACGCCCATGTCTCCCTCCCTCCCATCTGTTTTCTGTGGCCACCTCAAACCCTGAGGCTCTCATTGTGACCACCCTCTGTGCCAGAAAAACCTGTGAGTGCAGCAGTGAGCCCCTCCGACCTCTCCACTCTCCCAGGGAAGAACCCACCCTTTCAAGGCACCCAGACCTAGTGTGGTCTCCCTACACATAGCCTGGGGGCACTGCCAGGCTGAGGGGTGGCTCTCTGTGGGGGGTACGACCCCTCACCCCAGCCAATCCCTTCCTGCACCAGAGGCAGCCAGGCTTGCCACTCCGTGGGGTGTCCTCTGGAGTAGGCATTATGTGGTATGGAAGAGCAGGGAGAGCAATAGAGCACCAAATTCCCTAACCCCACCCTGCAGGAGGTGCTGAGATTCACTTCAGTACACTCCACCCAGAAAAAGTAAACAGAAACAAGGACATGAGGTGGGAGTGACAGGGCCTAGGCCTCCAGGACCTCCTCACATCTTCACTCCCAACAAGGACCCTGCTAGGGACCTGGTAGCACCCAGGCGATGTTGAGGACCCAGCCCAGCTGGGGAAACGCCGAGCCCACAGGAGCCGGTTTGGAGTTGGTGATTCTTCCCTATGTTGATGTGCAGCCAGGCTTCTCTCTCTGACAGCCACATTCTGCAAATTCTGCTTTGGGACACGCACAACAGAGTAGCTCGGGACACAGCTACAGTGGGAGGGAGGCAGTGTCTTCCAGAGGCACACAGGCGCTCACAGTGCCTGCTGGCCAACTGCAACAGGGTGGAGGCCAGGCAGGGCAGGAACCAGCAGGGGGGTACCTGTGCATCCACATGGGCAGGGCACTCAGGCCAGCACCCTTATTCTCTTGGGGGCTTCCCTGTGCCTGCTACATCAAGTTCCCTGAGGGGAAAAGCCAGAAAGATGGAGGTGGGCTCAGATGAAGAGGAAAGCAAAGGGTCCACACCCTGCAGACCGTTAGGCCGCAGAGGGAGAGGAGCGCCAAGAGTAAGAGGGGCAGGTGGAGAGCTGCCTTGTGCAAGACAGGGGAGGGAGGCCAGTGGAAAGCCAGGTCAGCCCTGGGCCCCAACACAGCTAGCTTCTCCCAGGGAAGCATTAGAGAAAAAACCTCAGGGAAGACAGGACCCCAGGGAGGGGAGTGAGAAGCTGGGGCCTCGGCTGGCCCATGCTGAAGAGCTGGTCAATACAGCGGCCATGGCCACCAGGCTACAGGCTGACGCTCCGCTGATGACGGCCTCCACGGACCACACCATCGCTGCCACGGCGCCCACTGCTTGGGGGCCCTAGCTCCCGGCCATCCAGACTGGCATGGTCTGACAGACCCCGCAGGTGCTCCACCGAGTCACATTTCTGCAGGTCAGAGGCCACAGTGCGTAGGCTCAGCAGGCTCAGTGTGTCCGCATCAGGGGCAAGGCTGGGCCCGAGGCTGCCTCCCTCTTCTAGGCCCCCGCCCTCGGCCCCTTCAATACCGCTGTCCCCGTCCTCTATGTCATCGGGTCCTGCTTCAGCCCCCACAGGGGAAGAGCGCCGCGGTCCTGGGGGGTGGGGAGGCAGGCCACGGCGCCGGGCGTGGATCTGCTCGCTGATCTGCTCCAGGTTGCGTAGGGCCACTGAGTAGCGGGTCTTGGCCTGGGCTACCTGCTGCTCCAGTTCCGTCACCTTGGCCTTGTGCTCCTACAGAAGGCAAACAGGCCACAGTGGCCCATTGGGTCTCCCTGCCTACTCACACTCTGCAATGAGCTCCAGGCCTTCTCAGGTCTTGCCACTGTCCCCTGGTTGTCCTTCCCCCACAGTCCTGCCCTGCACCTAACTTGAGACCCACCTTTTAGAGCCGGCACTCTATCTCCACCAGCTGCTCTCTCTACTCTCCAGTGCCCCTCACCATCTGGCTGCTGCTTCTCCCCAGTCCCTTAGTTTCCACCAATTCTCACTTTTCTTTTTGTTTACCTCTTTTCTTCAGCTATCCTCTGCCAGCACCAGCCCCCGGCCTGCCTCCCACTCCTGCAGGGTCATTCTAAGACATGTATAGCACATATGCCCACCACTGGCTGGTCTGCTGGAGGCCTCACCCTGCCTATCCCCCAGCATGGCTCAGACATGAAGACCAGCACCCCTCTGCTTGCCCCCTTTCCACATCTGTCTCTTTGCTACACCTCACCTGCCCATTCTTCTTCCCCTCCCACTCAGCTACCTCCAAGATCTGGCTGAACTGGGCCTTGAGCTCAAAGTAGGGACGGCTCTTGCCGATGGCACGCCGAAGAGTCTTCTGCAGGGCTTGGACACGGGCCTCGGCCTGCTGGCACAGCCGTGTTACCCGCTGATGTTCCCGCTCTCCTCGAAGCCGCTCTTCCTCTGCCTCATTCACCTGGCCAAGGGAGACATAACATTGAGGGGGGCCCATGCCTCAGTCCCACATCTTCCCAGGCTGCCAATCTGAGCTGCCCTGACAGAGCCTCAGTAAGGCACTTCTGCAGGCCCCACCACCTGCAGCCCAGATACTCAGGGGAACAGTGGCAGCGAACCCCAAGACAGCTCCTTTCCCTCACTCTGGGACCTGCTGCCTGGCCTCTTGCAGTCCTTCCTTTGAGGACTGTATTTAAGGCAAATGCCTCAGCAGCCATGTTTCCCTGGGCACTTGCCAGGGAAGTGCGTATACCACCAGCCACTCAGCTGTGCTGCTGCCAGGAAGGGGTGCTGGAGCCCTCTCTAATCCAGCACACGTTTTCATCTACGTGAGCTCCAAAGTAGAAGAACCTATCTGCGCAAGGGTACACAAAAGTCTCAAGACACTACTGCCTCCCCCGCACCAGGACTTGACGCTTGCCCTGTTCAAGCTGAAAATGGCAGACTGAGCCCATGCCAGAGATCGTCCTACTCCCCAGACCCCTCTCAGAAGCCAGGAAATGATATATAAATTATATTTCAAAATAAAGGTAGATTAGCAGAACTCAAAAGCAAGAAAGGAAAAACATTCTGAAAACAGAAGGAATCACACAACAAAATATTTATAATGAAATGTGAATGATGAATTCAGAGTACCCGCCAGTGATGAACTGTTTGGGTTAGTCTTACAGCTGGAGATTAAAGCTTGCAAATGACATTCTAAGTCAGAGGGAAAGGCAATGCGAAATTCAGGAGGCCAAACAGGGCAGAAGGCTAGGAATAGGTTTTGCCTGAAACAGACGCCAAGATGAAGGAAGGCTGGAGCAGAGGAGAGGAAGTAGTGAGGAGATAACAATGAAGGAAGAGTAAACATGTTTAGGAGCCAACCAAAGGGGACCTGCCAGGACCACCCGGCTCACCTTGCAGGTGGCATGATTGAGCATCTCCTGCCATGTGGGGTCCAGTCGGTTCTTGTCAGCCATTACACCCTGCTCGGCCACAAACACCATCTCCCGGGCAGCATTGTGCATGCTCACGGCGCGCTCATAACGCAGGGCTGCCTTCTGTGTCTCCTGCTGAGCCTGGAGGAGAGGGCCATAAGGGTAGGCAGCCCTGCAGGATCCCAAACTGCCCATGGAGACCCATCAAGAGTATAAGGACAAAGGAGAAAGCTACTGGCAATATCAGCTTCATTTCCCAAACTGTGCTAAAGATAAATACCAAGGAAGCAACATTCTATAAAGAATAATTCATAAAGGGGCGGTGCCTGTGGCTCAAAGGAGTAGGGCACCGGACCCATATGCCAGAGGTGGTGGGTTCAAACCCAGCCCTGACCAAAAACTGCAAAAAAAAAAAAAAAAGAATAATTCATAAAGATATGGAAGAGAAGTCAATGTTCAAACAAATATTTGAATAACAGATACTGCCAGTGGAGGGTGGTGAATTCAGCACTCTCAAAAGCTGCTGGCCTTTTACCCTGGGAAGAATACAGGAAAAGGCAAACCATTTTATTTAGTTCACCTTTTGGTGACATGGATGAATGGAATCTCACAGAAAATATGACCCTGAGACCAGCAATTCCCCATCTAGCAGATTAAAGTGAAGGACATAGTCAGATGTGCTCAGAGCTGTTCCTCACAGCCAATTAATCAAGAAGAAAAATCTGAGCCAAGCACAGTGGCTCATTCCTATAATCATAACACTCTGGGAGGCTGAGGCAGGTAGGTAGCCTGAGCTCAGGAATTCAAGACCAGCCTGAGCAAAGTGAGACCCCATCTCTACTAAAAATAGGAAAACTAGCTAGGTGTTGTGGGCAGGCACCTGTAGTCCCAGCTACTCAGGAAGCTTAGGCAAGAGGATCATTTGAGCCCAAAAGTTTGAGGTTGCTGTGAGCTATGATGCCACAGCACTCAACCCTGGGGTGACTGAGATCCTGTCTCAAAAAAAGAAAGAAAAATCTGGAAACAAATCTAACTTTTCAGATACAGGGCATTGGTAAAATGAGTAACAGCCCATCTAATATAAGGAAATACTCATCACCCTTAAAACTGACAGCATAGATGTATACTGATTGATATGGAAATGTATCATAATAACAAGTAAAACAAAGGAACAAAAATAGCACTTACTGTATAATTCCATTTTGGAAAAATATATGCCAAAAAGGTTTTATTTTTTGTAGAGACAGAGTCTTACTTTATCGCCCTCAGTAGAGTGTCGTGGCATCACACTGCTCACAGCAACCTCCAACTCCTGGGCTTAGGCGATTCTCTTGCCTCAGCCTCCCCAGTAGCTGGGACTACAGGTGCCCGCCACACACCCAGTTATTTTTCTGTGTTGCAGTTCGGCTGAAGCCAGGTTTGAACCCACCACCTTTGGTATATGGGGCCGGCGCCCTACTCGCTGAGCCACAGGCGCTGCCCTATGCCAAAATGTTTCTTTAAAAAAAAAAATGGGATAACTATGCTGTATTAATTAAAATTTTTAATTAATAGAATTTTTTATTTTCTTTCTCTTTTTTCTTTTTGCAGGGCTGGGTTTGAACCCACCACCTCCGGCATATGGGGCTGGCGCCCTTTGAGCCACAGGCGCCGCCCAAAGTTTTTATTTTCCACATTTTATGATTCTTTGACATTTGGGAGGGCTTTTCCCATGGCCTCCATCTTCTAATTCATTCACTGAGCCAGTAATTTTCCTGCCCTAAATAAACCTAGGGCCAGGTGACTAAACAACCAAAGACCACTCCTATAGCCCAGAGCCTGCCAAATTATTCAAACTACCCAACCCTAAACATATTCAAGCTTGCCTGCTCTGCCTCACCATTTCTTCCCACAAAGCCGAGGGCTCTGGGATATGCTCTCCTCACTGCTTCAGCCGCCTGATTCTTGTTGCTCCCCTGTTAGAATGCCATGTCCCCTCCTCTTAGGAATAACTCTTCTTCCCAGGTAGCTGTCCCCAAGTGTATTACCTTACCATCTGGATTCAACAAATCCCAGGTATAAAAAGCATGTAACAGTTGCATGGTAGGATTGTGGGCAAGCTTAGTTTGCTCTGTGTTTTTATTACAGTCTCCCAAGGTTAAGACACGTTACTTGTGTCAAAAAAAATGGCTGGGAGGGCAGCAATTAACAAAGACAAGATGCAGACAAGAAGAGAGTGAATAAAAGGAAAGAAAAGTAAGAGAAAGAAGAAATGGGAGGCTATCAAAACAGTATGATACTACAGCTGACATATCTGATACGCCCTGAAGCTTGGCTCCTTAACACACAGAAGTCACTCAAACATCAGCAGGGCTGAAGTAAATGCTCTGGAGCATGTTCCTTACCCCTCACCATTTTACAGACCATAAGCCTAAGACCTGAAGTGGTAGAGTAGCCTTCTCAGCCCACACAGCTGGCTCAGAGCAGCCAGGTCTGGCTGAGTGCTCTGTGCTTAGGTCTGGGGCTTTGTCTGCTAGTCCATACACTCCATAAAGAGACAGAAGAGTTCAGGGTCAGGGTCTGCTGCAGCCCTCCTGGAATGCAAGTCAGTAGCTTTACCTCCTTGGCTAGGCGCCGAGCCTCATAATAGGGACGGGCTTTCTCAATGCAGCTCCCCAGGTGGGAGCCCTGTGTGTTGAGCTTCCTTGCCGACTCCTGCAGGATCCTCCGATAGGTGGTCCTGGCCTCCTGGCAAAGGGACAGGGCAGAGTGAAGGCATGCGTGGGGGTCCCAGCCTCTCTTGTTTCTCAGCCACGCTCTTCCCTCTGCCACTATCTCAATTTGAGAAAGAGGCAGCCTGAGACACCCCCAGGGACCAGGCCCAGGGCTTGAAGAGCAGGAGGCTACTCACGTCCAGCTGCAACTCCACCTGGTTGATCTCCTCGCTGGCTTGGTTCAGGTGCTCCAGCTCCTCCTGCCTCAGAGAGGATGGAGGTTAGTGGGGGAGGAAAGGAGGCTCCAGAGAACTTTTCAGGGCACGAGCAATGCCCAGGGACAGGAAAGAAGGTGATATATTTAGGAAAGGAAAGACAAAAATGGAGGAAGGACTGCCGAATACTTCTGCATATGTCAAAAACTCACAACCTCACGTAATCATTGCAACTCTACCTTTATTGGTAGTAAAACCCCAATTTAAAAAATAAGGAAATAAGCTGTGCGCCAGAAGCACAGTGGATACGGTGCCAACCACATAAACCAAGGGTCACGGGTTCAAACCCAGCCTAGGCCAGCTAATCAACAATGTCAACTGCAACATAAAAATAGCCTATCATTTTAAAAATAAATAAATGAATGAATAAATAAAAAAATAAGGAAATCAAGGCTCAGAGAATTCAACGCTAATATGCACACAGCCACGTGGCAGTGAGCCCTCTCTCTCTCCATCAGACGGCATCGCTTTCTCAAAATGGGTGAGTGTCCACAGGCCCAAGGGCTGCTCTCCCTTAGGAGAGGACAGCACCTGGGGCAGGGCAGAGCCACTCACTCAGCATACCCATACTACCCTTCAGTACTATGAGACCCTAGAACTCAGGACACAAGAGGGTGGGCAGCTCACAGCTGTGAGGAGACCCACAAGTAAGCAGCAGGCTCTGGGACTTGTGAGAGTGGGCATGAGCCCCCTGGAGTCAGGGTCACCTACCTGGGCAGCAGCAGTCAGGGTAGGACACTTAGAACACTTGCTCCCCAGCTAGGACTTGACAGAAACAAAACTGCCAGTGAAGGGGAGGGAGCCAGGAAACAGAGGTACACAGGTGCCCTGGGCAGATGAGCTGGCAGGAGAGGAAGCCAGTGAGGCTGAGGTACCAAGGAGGAGAAACCAGTACTTTTAAAACGGCTCCTTCAGAGGCAGGTGCCACGCAGTCTATGGCCTAGGAAGACAGATGTTAGCAATGAAGGGGAAGCAGGAGAGCCTGACCAGGTGAGAGCAGGTGCTATCTGCAGCACTGCCAGTGGGAGAGAAGAGGGCAGGTCCCAAGGAAAGCAGGACCCAGAAACACAAGGGCTGGGTATGGCCAGGGGCAATAGCTCACACCTGTAATCGCAGCACTCTGGGAGGCCAAGGCAGATGGATCACTTGAGCTTAGGAGTTGGAGACCAGCCTGAGGAACAGTGAGACCCCATCTCTACTAGAAATAGAAAAACTAGCCGGATCTCATGGGGACGTGTTTGTAGTCCCAACTACATGAGAGGCTTAGGTAAGAGGATCACTTGAGCCTAAGGGTTTGAGGTTGCTATGAGTTGTGATGCCGGAGCACTCTATTCAGGGTGACAGAAGGAGACTCTGTCTCAAAAAAAAAAAATAAAAAATAAAACATAAATAAGGGCTGCGTGGATAATTAAGGTCAAAGTTAGGGAAGAGTGCAGGGTCTGAGAAGCCTCTTGGCCTGCTTGGGCAATTGATGATGGTGACCCCAGATCCCTGCAGTTGGTTGGGAGGGAGAGAGGGAGTCTTGGGAAGAAGCCACCAGATGTGCTGGTTTTAGTATCTCTCTGGACCCTGGGCTGGAGGAAGAAGCAATGGAATCATCCCAGGGCTTTCAGTGAAGTGGCAAAGCACCAGGCTAGGAGCTGGTCTCAAGCCATCCTTTCCTGCCAGAGAAAACACACATCTTCCTGGAGCCCCTGCAAGCTGAGGAAGGTGGTGAGGAGCATCACAGCTCTGCCCTAAGGAGGTACCTAGTGCTTAGCTGTAGGTCTCTGGGCCACCCAGGGAGATCCAGACTGGCACCAACCTGCTGCCAAGATGTCAGTGTCATTCCCCATGCCTAAGGCTGTGGCCTTAGCTCCTGCTCACCTTGTTTGGGCCTTCCAACAACCAGAAGAAGGGCTCAGGCTGACACGTGTCAGTCTTTTTACTACTACTTTATCCCCACTCCCTCCCTTGACCCTGAAAATATTTAAGTCAGCAAGTAAGAATACATGAAACCAGGGTGTCACCTGTGGCTCAGTGAGTAGGGTGCCAGCCCCATACACCGAGGGTGGCGGCTTCAATCCTGGCCCTGGTCAAACTGCCATGAAAACAAGAAAATGGCCAGGTGTTGTGGCAGGAACCTATAGTCCCAGCTACTCGGGAGGCTGAGGCAAGAGAATCACCTAAGTCCAACAGCTGGAGGTTGCTGTGAGCTGTGACGCCACAGCACTCTACCGAGGGCAACAAAGTGAGACTGTCTCTTAAAAAAAAAAAAAAATCAATAGAATACAGGAAACCAGTCAGAAGTGTTAATTACTACAAAAGAAATGTGTAAAGGACCAGAAACAAGGATGTAGGAATGTGCACACCTACAGCAGTAGGCCCTGCCTCAGGAGGGCTGCGCATGTAGCTTGAGCTTTCTTGAACACAGAGGTCCAACTGCTGTGAAGTATCACCTGAGCCACACATGGAATTTTTAATTTTCTAGCAGCCACATTTTTAAAAAGCAAAGCATGAAGTGATAATACATTTCATTTAACCCAATCTATCCAAAACATTATTGTTTCAACATGTAAAAACATAACAATATTAACCAGACTTTTTCTTTTTTAAGTCTGGAAGGTAGTGTACATGGGGACCCTACTAGCCACATAGCCCACTGTTCATAAAATAACCTCTACTCTGGAACCACAGGTAGTGCCATACTGCCAGCAACACAGAACCAAGTTCTACAGAGCCTCTTTAACAGTGTGTCACTATCAGCTGTTGGGATCACCCTAAAGGGCTCCCCCCCAAAGCAATTCCTGTCAGGGTGACAGGCCACCTCTCTCCCTGCAGGCCCAGCTTCCTATGGCACAACCTGGCCCACAGAGGGCTTCAGCTCTCTGGAAGATAAGGCGACCAGTTCTTTCACAACTCCTGCTAGGGAGAATCTCCTTCACCTACGACACAGAGGAAACAATGAGGTAGGAAATTGTCATAGAGTAGAGTCTGGGTCGAGGACCTGACTTTTGTTGTTTTTTGAGACTGAGTCTCACTCTGTCATCATAGCTCACAGCAACCTCAAACTCCTGGGTTCAAGCAATCCTTCTGCCTCAGCCTCCCAAGCAGCTGGGACTACTGGCACCTGCCACAATGCCCAGCTAAGTTTTCTATGCTTTTTTAGAGATGGGGGTCTCACTCTTGCTCAGGCTGGTCTTGAAATCCTGAGCTCAAGCAATTCACCTGTCTCACCTCCCAGGGTGCTAGGAATACAGGCATGAACCACTGCGCAAAGCCTAGGACCTGACTTTTGATTTCACTTTCCTGCCACTATGACCACCCTCCTGGGACTGAGGACATCACTGGAAGGATACCTGAGGAAAGAAAGGAGTGTGGGACCAGGAAAACCGCAGCACAGGTAAGCAAAGGAAGGGCCTCTGGAATGCTGTGAGCATTCATTCCGGGGGAGAAGAAGAGAGATGGATAAAACTACCCTCTAATTCTGGATCCCTGCTGAGTTCCACAGCCCAGAGTGCTCCTATCCCCAGCTCCGACAAGATGACCAAAGGAGTGAATGGCTTAATGTAAGTTGTTCCTACTAGAAAGTACAGGAGACGGGCTCTTGCTATTGGCAAGGGGTGGGAGCAGGCATTACCCTTCTCTATGGAACCCACACGCCAATTGTACCTCCAGCAATTAAAACCCTATTTGCTGATATGTCTGCTCCTTGGAGTCAAAATGCTCTAACAGGACAAGAAAGTGGCTGGGAAGCAGAACAGCCCAGAGGGCAGGGCAAGCATGGGAGGTGGAGGAGACAGCTAGGCTGGGGCACACCGAGAAAGGCTGAGCAGGAAGCCACTGAGGACCCAGGGGACTGTTTTAGGCAACCAGTGACATTCCATTTGGCTTGCTCCACCAGGGACTCCTGGCACTCACCTGAAGTAGAGTTTAGGCAGGACAAAGTCTGAGTCAGCACATATCATCCATCAGTGAACAGGCATGTTCACCCTCCAGCATGGAGGGTGACCTTCCCTGAGCATACCAGGCACATTCCCAACATGTCAGGACACCAAGTCAAAGACATAAGCAGGCACTCAGGCTACCGACGCTACCACCCTGCCTCCCGCAGACTATCCAAAGACTCTGATAGTTAGTATGTGGGGCCAGGATGATGACAGTCCTATGGGAAGCTAAACCCACACTTTCAGATGGGGACACAGAGTCACTTCTCTGGAGAGAAGTAGGTGACTGCATCCACACACCAAGGAAAGAAAACGCCCTTCACAGAGGAGGTCCAGAAAGAGTCATGGAGCAGGAGCAGGCGCAGGCCCAGCCAGCACCACCCTCCTTGTCCTTGTCCCTCTTCCTCACCACCAGGAGTCCCTCTCAGAAAGCTGAAGACCAAGCCTGCAGAGGGCTGGGAGGGGCCTAATGCCTGTAATCCCAGCACTGTGGAAGGGCAAGATGGGAGCACCACTTGAGCCCAGGAGTTTAAGACCAGCTTGGGTAACACAGTGAGACCTGTCTGTAAAAAATAAAATTAACCTAGAGTGGTGGCAATGCCTGTAATGTCAGCTACTGGGGAGTCTAAAGCTGTATTGAGTGATGTTTGTGCCACTGCACTCCAGTCTGAGTGATAGAGAGAGAACCTGTCTCCAAACAATTACTTAATTATTATTTTTGTTTTTTTGAGACAAAGTCTCACTATGTTGCCCTTGGTAGAGTGCCATGGCATCTCAGCTCACAGCAACCTCAAATGCTTGGGCTTAAGTGATTCTCTTTCCTCAGCCTCCTGAGTAGCTGGGACTACAGGCGCCCACCACAATGCCCAGCTATTTTTTTGGTAGCAGTTGTCATCATTATTGTTTAGCTAGCCCAGGCCGGGTTCGAACCCACCAGCCTCGGTGTATATGGCCAGCACCCTACCCACTGAGCTATAGGCACCATCAATAGTTTGTTTTCTGTTTGTCCTTTTTTTTTTTTTTTTTCCTGAGACAGAGTCTCACTATGTTGCCCTTGGTAGAGTGCCACGGTGTCACAGCTCACAGCAACCTCAAACTCTTGGGTTTAAGCGATTCTCTTGCCTCAGCCTCCCAAATATCTGGGACTACAAGTGCCCGCCACAATACTCAGCTATTTTTTTGTTGCAATTGTCATTACTGATTTTAGCTGGCCCAGGCTGGGTTTGAACCCACCAGCCTCAGTGTATGTGGGCAATGCCCTACCCACTGAGCTAGGCGCCACTTAATTAATTTTTTCAGAAAGGGGGGAAGGGAAGGGAGAAAGCTGAGGATCAACCTGGAGGATATGGAGAACTCCACCTAGGTCATGACATGGATACACAGCCAGTGGCCATCTCTAAGGGGACAGCATACTCCAAGTAGGTGCCAGCTGGCTTCCTTTCAATTTCCATAAGGGTCCTGCCAGACAGTGGACATACCACAGCAGAGAGCACCTCACTCTCAGGACAGCGACTGCTAGGAGCTTGCCTGGCTTTGGCTGTACATCAGAATCCTTTCTCACCTCACCCAGACATAGAATCCACATGTCTGGTGAGGCTTAGCAAAAGGTGTTTTTAAAGGTCCCTGGTAGTTCTGTTTTTGAGGCAGTTTTACTCTGTGACCCTTGCCTAGAGTGCAGTGTGGTGTCATCATAGCTCACAGGAACCTCAAACTTGAGACCATAAGGAATGCACCTGCCTTGACCTCTCAAGTAGTACCCATCACTATGCCCAGCTAATTTTTCTATGTTTAGTAGAGACGGAGTCTCACTCTTGCTCAGGCTGGTCTCAAACTCCTGACCTCAACCAATTCTTCTGCCTTGGCCTCCCAGAGTGCTGGGATTACAGGTGTAAGCCTCTGCCTCTGGCTGGTTTTGACCGATCTATGGGTATAGACTCAGTAACTACACTGAGAATCCAGAGAGATGAATCCCATTTAAAGCACTGAAATGTACCATCGGGCAATGTTGTCTGACGTGTTGTCAATACTAAAAGAAACCTCAGAAGACATACCCCAATCTCCTCTTCATCTGAGAGAGGAGCCCAAACACAGAAGAGCCAAATTCCATTGGCCTTTGTAAAGCATGCCTCTCCCACCAGGCTGTCCCTCCCACATGGCAAGACTGGAGCACTCACCCAGCCATGCCATACCATTGTCATCAACTGAGGGAGGTCACAGACCTTTCCTCTCTAGGCAACTCACAGCATTCCACATGCGCAACACTGTTCAGCAAGAGAGACTAGGGTTTCTTGCACCAGGTTCACTGGAGGCAAAGTAAATCGTAGGCTTCCACAGAATACTCTGACCCTCACAGAGCTTGTCTAAAAGAACTGTCTGATGACAAAAATGTTACATTTCTGCACTGTCAGTATGGCACTGGGGGAACTGCATTTTTAATTTTAATTAATTGTATTCAAGTAGACACATGAGGCTAGCAGCTGCCTTATTAGATAGCACAGTCCAAGAATGATGCTTCATATCACTGTCTTTGCCTCTGTGGATGCTGGAAAACACAAAGAAACAGGAAAGGCTGCCAAGACATCTTGGCTGGAGCAGGGCAAGATATTCTGCAGGAAGGTGTACCAGCACGCTACACAGCCCTCCTCCCCTAGTGACAGAAAGGGAACTCTTCCCCAAAGTGTTACCTATAAACTTTTACCAAGGGAATAAGCAAAGAGGGTTGTGAAAGAACTATAGATGGGTGTCAGAGCAGAGTGAGAGCAAGCCACGCAAACCATTTAGACCAACTGCTTACTGTACACATGAAGAAACTAAGGCTCAGAGAAGGTAAGTAACTTTCATAATAAAAATCAAAAATCATGGGGCTGGGGATTGTTTAACTCTCAGCCCAAACTTATTTTCTCAGTGAACAACAAATCTGTAGAATTAGCAGAAAGAACTGGCTGTTTTCAATGCAATGCCTATGAGGCAGAGCAGAAATAAACTACTGACTCATGCCAGAGATGAACAGCTCACTGCTGCTCTATTACAAGCATGGACACGGTCAAAGAGGAGCCCACACACAGAGAGAGGGGGAACGATGCATGGACTAGCTTTGATTTCTTCCCTACTGGCTGGGGTAATCCAGCAAAGGTTTGTTATCAGAGAAGCCAAGGAATGAGAGCCTGGGGCTGCCCTTGCTCACTTACACAGGCGTGGTGAGTCACATCCACAACATCAGTCTTAGAGATGTGACCAGACCAAATGGCAGACTCATACCCCAAACACACTGGAGCGTCCTGGTCATTACCTACCCAAGCAGCTTACCCAGGAAGCCCTTGTTGGCCGATGCCCTGAAACACTTTGACCTGGTTCTGACCACCCAGGCATCTCTTCCACACATTGATGGTCTTCCTCACCCACTGCCCCGGAGTCTCCTACACAAAGATCTGCCAACACACCAAGGCAATAAACCACTCTTCCACCTCTTTTGGTGGATCGACCATCTTGCGAGCAAGGAATGTATATTACTAATAACTGACCACAACTAACACAAATCCTTGAACAGATGGGATTTCTTTATAGGCCTAAAGATGCTGCCACACTTCTAATGCTTGAACGTCACACTGTTCTCAGGAGTAAACATCCATGGAAAGCACTGCTCGAAAGATGAGAAAGGGGGCAAGATTCCCTTACTCAGACTCAAAAATTGCCTCCCAGTCTCCAAGTCACCTCCTCTGACTTCCCACTCACACAGCTGAGGGTCACTCTGCCTACTGGGAAAGGAGCATATTTACCCCGCACTGACCTGGAGAGTGCCTCCTGCACCTGCTGCCAATGTGGCACTTCACTTTGGTTCCCAGCAACACATATCATGTACTCCATCCAGGTATTTCTCTGCACTCCATCAGCACTTCAGACACACAACTCTCCTGGCACTTATCAGATTATACTGCAGTGATCTGTTGACAAACTTGTTCTTTCCTGTCCCAGTGCCCGTTGGGGAAAAAACAGATCTAAGCCCTCAATGATCTATCACTCTTCAAGAAAACAGGAATGTGGGGTCACCCCTTATCCGCCCCCACTCAGTCTTCTCACCTGTATTCTAGGATCCAGTTCTTCTTCCTCTCTTGGAGACAACTTGACCTCACTGCTGCTGCTTCCGCCTCCTCCAGGTTCCTCTGCGACTGGGCTCCTAAGGACTTCATTCTCTACAACCTCAGGCCGAAGCTCTCCCTGCGGGGTCTCCCGGCCCCCTGCAACTTGCCTGAGCTCAGCCATGTTGACAGGGAGCGGGCAGAGCCCTATGCACAAGAGAGGACTGACATGCTGGGACCAGGGCCCCAGCTTGGGGGTTTCTTGGGCTCACTCTGGATGCCAAGAAGGAGGGTTTCTCTTTTCAAAACGCAGAAAAATGGGGCACAGGGAGAATCGCTCCTCAGTCTGAGGTGGCGAGTGAAGTTGTCAGTGGGCTTCCCAGAGCTAAAGACTTGTCTGTGCCAAAGTTCTTCCCTGCCCACCACGGGGAATCCACCAGGAGACCAGGAGCAAGAGCTCCGAGGCAGAGGGGAAAGGAGGCCTGGATTCAGGGCCGAGGCCGTCAAAGAGGAGCACCATTCAGGAGGGATGTGGTGGCAGCTGGGGAGAAAAAGCTGGGCCTGAGCAGAGGCTGCGGACAGTGTCTCTCTGGAAGCTGTAGAGGAAACAAGGCCAAATACGTGTCATGCCAGTATCAGAATCTCTGCCACCAGCCCCTTCCAACCTTTCAGCCCCCCAAGGACCCACTCTCAATCCCCCAGCCCTGTATTCGAAACAGTCTCCGCCTCAACTTCTTTCCTCAGCCCTCAAGGACCTCAGATTCTACTCCTTGCCCCGTCCCAGCTCCTCTCACCCCAGCCGCTCCCAGTCCAGAGCTTTCCATATTCCCTTGGCTCTTCGTGCCTTCCCGCCATCCCCGAACCGGGGCCTGTCCCACCCATCTCCGCGCGGCTCCACAATTCACCTTGTAACCCCCAGCCCCGCCCCACCTCCTCCTCTCTCTCCAGCCCTGCGGACTGAGCCTCTCACTTCCAGCCCCACACTATTCTGCACCCCCTAGGCCTCTTGCCCCAGCCACACCACAGAGCCCGGCAAAAGGAGCTTCACAGCCTTACCTTAGTCTACCTTCGCGGGCGCGGAGCTCCTAGGCTGCAAACAATCCTCCCCCTCCCTCTCCGCAACAAGCCGGCCCAACCAAAACCGACCCAGCCGAGCGGAAGCGGAATTAGCTAACAGGATAACAACACGTACCTCTCGCCGGTCCCCGTCAGCTGCCCAACCGGGATTTCCCCGCTCCGCCCTGCCCGCAGAATCCGTACAACGTGGCACCCCACTCCCTTGGCGCTCAGGCTCGCTGTTCTGTGCCTCCAGTCTATCCTCTGCCAAGGATGAATCATGGACAAACATGAGGGCCTGGTGCTAAAAAGAAAGTACGCAATGTGATGAAAATCGAGATTCCCTAGTGAGTAGAACAACGGTTGAAATGAAACGGAGATCAGATAATCGCTTCAGAGAGAGCATTGCCATCTTGCGTTACGGAGCTACAGCTCCGGCTGTGGGGAAGGCACTTCCGTCCTCGCTTACGAAGGCGGGCATAATGCCGGAAGTGGCGGGTAACTTGGTGCACTTGCGGCTGCGAGATCGGCTGCTCCGGTCTGGGGATTAGCGGACTGTGCTGTCGTGAGGCAAGGTAGAGATTTCCAGAAACGGCTTTTCTCGCACGGGTGAAGTTAGCTGGATTCTTAATAACGGCATCTAAGCGGACGGCAGACGGATGGGTAAAACCTCTCCTGGAGCCCGAAGCCACTGTGGCCCGGGCCCTGCCGCTTCTAAGCAAGGACCTTTTGTCCGGACGTCGTTTCGGTGGGACCAGCAGTTACACAGTAAACGCTGATCAGCGGCTCAGTTAGCGTTAACTCCAACATTCGTGCACTCGTTGGTCGAATACCCATAAGGAGGAGTTTGTTACCTGGGCTTGCATATCAGTGAGTGAGCGACTTGGTTGTTACCCTTTAGTGTCGCTGGCTAGGCGAGAGCCTAGGCCTGCGAGGAAGGGCTTGAATGTGTTGTGTTTACAAAAGGCCGAATTTAGGCTCAGCGCCTGTGGCTCAACGGGCTAAGGCGCCAGCCACGTACACTTGAGCTGGCGGGTTCAAATCCAGCCTGGGCCCACCAAACAACAGTGACGGCTGCAACCAAAAAATGGCCGGGCGTTGTGGCGGGTGCCTGTAGTCCCAGCTACTTGGGAGGCGGAGGCAAGAGACTCGCTTGAGCCCAGGAATTGGAGGTGGCTGTGAGCTGTGGATGGCACGGCACTCTATCCAGGTGACAGCTTGAGGCTCTGTCTCAAAAAAAAAAAAAAAGGCCGAATTTAGCCGGCGCAGTGGCTCAAGACTGTGATCCCAGCACGAGGCCAGAGGCGAGCTCAGAGTCTGAGACCAGCCTGAGCAAGAGTGAGACCCTGTCAGTAAAAAATAACCGGCCGTTATGGTGGGCGCCTGTAGTCCCAGCTACTTGGGAGACCAAGGCAAGAGGATCACTTTAGCCCAGGAGTTTAAGGTTGCTGTGAGCTTTGACGCCACGGCACTCTACCAAAGGTGACCAAGTAAGACTCTGTCCGCCCCCACCACCAAAAAAAAAAAAAGGCCAAACTTCCTCAGAGCCCACTGGATTTTTCCCTGGGGCTGGAGAAAGCAAATGGAATTAATTCTCCATCTTCCCTTTGGGTCCTGTGTAAGATAAACAGCGAGAATTTGATTAAAACGGTAAAGGCGTGTAGAGGTGATTTGGCATTTTAAAGGAGCGAGGGAGAGAAAGTGAACGGGGCTCATCAGAGTCAAAAAAGTGAAAAATCACAGAGGAAGGATCAGATTAAATGAGGTTAGACCAAGTATGTCTGCAAGCTGGCGGTTATGTGAGATAAAGTGCTATTCTTCCACTGCATCTGGAGGAGTAAAGGCCCAAATACATCTTGAGAGGTTGAAGATTTCATAAGTGTAAGCCATTAGTAAATTCTCTTAAGAAAGGGGTCAGGAGCCTATCTTCGGCAAGACCAAACTAAATTCTACTAAGAGAAAGGATAGAGCTTTCTCAGGTAGGCATTAATGGGGGTGAGAGGATGCATGTGGTCATCCTAGGGATGCGACCTTGTGCTGCTAGAAGCCGTTGCTAGGATTGGGTTGTCTCTTAGTGCAGAGGTTTGGATGTGCTAAGAGTGGCAGTTCTCAGTCCCTCCTCCTCTCATGGATGAATAACCACATTTAAAAAAAAATTGAGACAGGGCAGGGTGGCTAATGCTTGTAATCCCAGCACTTTGGGAGCCCAATGCTGGAGGATTGCTTGAAGCCAAGAGTTCAAGACCATCCTGCACAACCCTGTCTCTACAAAAAATAAAAAAATTACCTGAGTATGGTGAGTCCCAGCTACTTGTGAGATTGGAGTGGGAGACTCACTGGTGCCCAGGAGTTTGAAAGCACTCTGGGTAACATAGTGGACCATGTATCCACAAAAAATTTAAATAATTAGCCAGGCATGGTGGCACACATCTGTAGTCCTAGCTACTCAAAAGGCTGGATGCAGGAGGATTGCTTGAGTCTAGGATTTGAGATTGCACTATGCTATGATCATACTACTGGGCTTTCCAACCTGGATGATAGAGTGTGACCCTGTGTCTAAAAAAAAATGAGGAGGGTTGGGCCACAGCCCCATGTACAGAGGGTGGCAGGTTCAATCCCGTCCCTGGCCAAACTGCAACAAAAAAATAGCTGGGCGTTGTGGTGGGTACCTGTAGTCCCAGCTACTCGGGAGGCTGAGGCAAGAGAATCGCCTAAGCCCAGGAGTTGGAGGTTGCTGTGAGCTGTGACGCTATGGCACTCTACTGTGGGCAATAAAGTGAGACTCCATCTCCAAAAAAAAAAAAAAAAATGAGGAGGTCCAGAGATAGCCTTTAAAAGAGATGATTTAAAAGACAAAAGTTTTTTTCCATATAACTGGAAGTCTTATTTTTAGAATTCCAGAAGTGACTTTTCTCATTTCAGTTAAGTTAGTGAGACCCTAAATACCAATGTCTAAGTGGACATTTCTGATGGATAATAATGCCTCAGTCTTAAACTACATTCCTTTTTGTTACTAAAGTGCCACACATAGATCATGAAAATTAATACAGAAGTCATAAACATGATTTATTTGTTCTCTTCCAGTCACCTTATTTCTTTTTTCTTCTTACCAAATCCTTTTTTCAGTGCAGTCCTTCACAATCACAAGCTGCTTCTATTTGTCACAGACCTTTGTTGGATTGATGGGAAAACATCATGAATACGTACATATAAAGCCCAGACCCTTAGATCACACGCTGAGGTTCAGCAGCC
Source organism: Perodicticus potto (assembly GCA_963574655.1). Taxonomy (NCBI): domain Eukaryota; kingdom Metazoa; phylum Chordata; class Mammalia; order Primates; family Lorisidae; genus Perodicticus; species Perodicticus potto. Next base: position 26,167 of record CAUYRH010082091.1, read on the forward strand.
TCTTTAGGGTCTCTGCTGTCCGCTCCCAAGGCTAACTCTCACCCACAGAGACCAAGTGTGATTCTGTCATGTGTAGATTCTAATATTAATGTAGTCCCCCAATAGTTTTTCTGCTGAGCTTGGATAATGTTTTAGGGAGAAAGAGGTTGAGGAGTGCTGTGCATTGATTTAACTTTGGTTTGTTTTAGTGAAACCAGCATAAAAAGGATGAACTAACACTTTTTCTAGAGTACCACTGTGCAATGAAGGAAATACTCTATCAGCTCTGTGTGGAGTGGTAGTCTCTAGCCCCATATAGCCATTTAGCTCACGTGATTAAGGAACTGTTTTTAATTTTAATAGCTATATGTGGCTAGTAGTTTCATTATTTGCACATTTTTACAGCCCATCTTTCTTGTTTGATCTTTCTGGGTACGTGTTGAATTTTCATGTCTCCAATGCAAAATAAACAAATGCCTGTTCATCTTCACTGCCATTGGCCTTACATCTGCTTCCTCACTTACCTCTGCAGTCTGGCTTCTGCTGTAACCAATCCATAGATGTTACAGAGATAAGGTCATCTGTGCTGTCAATATTGCTAAGTCACCAACATCTGGCACTGTGTTATATCTTTCTGAGTCACCATTGTCCTGGGGTTCCTCTTATTTCCCTGGCCTGTTGATCTATTCCTGTATGTAGTATAACTTCACTGAGTGTCTATTATATGCCAGAATTTTGAGTGATGATGAGGAAAAGCATATTATCCCAGTTCCCATGTACCTTATAATCTATGATGCTCATTTTTTATTTTTTTATTTTTTTGAGATAGAGTATCAAGCTATTGCCCTCGGTAGAGTTCTGTGGCATCATAGCTCACAGCAACTTCCAACTCTTGAGCTCAAGCAATCCTCTCACCTCAGTTTTTCTATTTTTAGTAGAGACAGTGTCTTGCTTTTTGCTCAGGCTGGTCTTGAACCCATGAGCTCAGGCAGTCCACATGCCTTGGCCTCTCAAGAGTGCTAGGATTATAGGCGTGAGCCACCTCACCCAGCCTATGATGCTCATTTTTTAAACTAATGACATTCAAAATCATTGTAACGCAACCCAGATGTATGTTTTACCTAGCAACCTACTGTATATGTATGTGTGTATACATACATACATATATATATATACACACACACACACACAAGTATGTAAATATATTCCTTAAAGAGTTTCAGGTAAAGACCTTTACCCAAATTGTATACAAAGTACATTAATATTTTTATACTACTTTTTAATGCTGATGGAGACCACTTTTGTTAAATTCATGACCCACTCACAATTTGAAAACTGTGTCCTAAATGCCAGTGTGCTCCAGGCCCTGATGTCAGTTTCTGACTGTGTCAGCTTGCCTACATTCCCTGGGTGCCCTTATCCAAGTACATGGCTCTAACTCCTATCCATGGACACTGCTCCTTCCTTGAAGCTGTCTTCTCAGATTCCCAGCATACCACATTGTGAGACCCAGCATCCTCTTGGACATAGCAGGCCTGTCTTCAGTGTTGTTTCTCTCAGTGGGGCCAAATCTGATTTGGTACCCTTTTCCTAAGTCTTGTTCCTTTGACATTTACTATGTTGGTAAATGGTTCTATAGTCTACCCATTTACCTTAGGGAGAAACCTGGATATAATTGCATTCCTCACTCCCACCCCACATTGCTTTTCATCACATTAAGGATCTTAGAGATCCTTCCTTTCCACCTCATTGCCATTGCTTCAGTTTAGACCCCTCACTTGCATCAGAGACAGCATACCTCAAAGGTCTTCTAAGTCAGCTCTGTTCAATAGCACTTTCAGCAAGGATGGAAATTTGTATATTTGAACTGTCCAAAGTAGTAGCCACTGACCATGTATAGCTCTTGAGCACTTAAAGTATGGCTAGTATGAACTAAATTTTTAAGTTTAAATGACCACATACTCAGTATGAGAAGGATCTTGAACTAGTGACCTGGGAAGGTACTAGATGGAAACTTGAGAAGCACTGCTCGCTCAATGAGCACCGAGGCATTCCTGGCAGCAGAGTGATTAAAGCTCACGGCCACTAACTAGAAAGTATCCTTGCCACGAGAAAGAGGATATCGTAAGTTGTTCAATTCATGAAATTCAAGTTACATGTGAATTTTGCCAGGCAATACAAGGACCTGTGGAATATGAGTGATGACAAACCCTTTCTGTGCTGTGTGCTTGGGTGTGGTCGACACACAGGATCATTTGACTGTCAATAAACATAAATATGAGATGACACTGAAATTTGGTCTAGCACATGAGGACAGTGTCATTGTGGCTGATCAGACCCCAACACAAACAAGATTCTTGAAAAGCTGTGAAGAAGCAGGTTTGTTTAATGAATTAGCAAGTCTGTTTGAGAATGAATTCTATAAGACTTCAGAAGACAACATGAAAAAAATGCTTCTAAATCTGTCCCCTCTTGCAACACCTGTCATAAGAAGCAAAATTGAGGAGGCTTCTCTTGTAGAACCAACTCACCAGGATAGTCCTTTGCCTCACCCAGAGACTACTACCAGTGATGAAAAGGAAGTGCCATTGGCACAGCCCACATCAGCTATCATTCATCCATCATCATAACAGCTTCCTAATGGGCTGCTTACAAGTTCTGACTCAAGTGTAAGTATTCAAGGGACCAGTTGTTCCTGTACCATGCCCATTTCCTCTTCTGTGTATCTTCATAAGAGACAAACCATGCCTATTGGTATTCCTGCAGCAATTACAACTTCTAATGTGCATGTTCCATCTGTAGACCCATTTGTTCAGCCGTCAACATAGAGCCTAGTGGTCCAGGAATACCAGGTCTATCTGCCTTTCCAAACCAGTACAATCAGAAGCAAAAATGAGATTAAAAGCTGCTTTGAGCTAGAAGCATCCCATGGCAGTATTACCTACAATAATACCGTCAAAGGTCATGGTAGGAGATTGGTTAGGACTCAGAGGAGTCTTAGCCATGGTCATCTCAACAGCCAGCTACATTCACTACAGAAACTCCACCTTCTCCAGTTCCTATAACTCCCCAGATGCAAAATACAAATGGTCATCAAAGAAGAACTAATAACGATCCTGATGAAAAATGGAGAAAGTTTTTTGACAAATAGAGCAGCAGCTTAAAGATGCTGACAAAAAAAAGGGAAGTCTGGGTTCAGTCTTTAGAGAAAAAAGCAGAACACTTGAGTTCATTAAATGGTCAGCTGCAGCTGCTGATAAAAATGATAGTTCAGAAGACATGTCAGTGCTGAGCGGCCATGGGTCTTGGCTCCACCAGCACATCCAAAGCAGTGAGTTTGGCTGCCAGGGCAGGGCCCAGGTGGCAGACGGTGCAGAGTCTGCTTCCTTGGGTCATCGTGGCTCCCCCTACCAGAAACAGCCCTCAGGATGCTGATAAAAACCTGTAGTACAACAGTTTAAGATGCTCATTAGTGATTTCACAGGGAAATCAAGGCAAGACTAGTTTCCATTTATGTATGAGAAATCTCTGGGTATAAATTTGGCTGTAAAGTTGTTGTAGCAGCAGTTGATCATACTAAATGATAGTTTTTAATCTCTAGTGCTGCGTGAAATTCCTTACTGCTGGTCACAGAATATAGGACTTGCTTTGGAATACTGTGGAGAAAAGGGGTCTACTAACTCATTATGGAAAGTAGCAAGAAACTTTAATTTTTCCCAGGTTACATACTGGTATTGCACTCAGATGCTGTTAGTTAATAATCATAAAGATACATTGCAAACCTTGATTTTTTTTTTCTACTGCACCTGCAAGTTTAGTGATTAACAACTACATTTTGTTCTTTGTTTTCTCCTTTGCTTTAATAACTTTCAAGGTAGGGAAACATGACGTCAGCCCTCTTGGCCACATACTGATAATGTTGTAGACCACAGAAAGGGGGAGAAAGGCTGAATGAATGCCTGCTCTTTGAGACCTCCACCTATCTGGAGGCTGTAACTTA